>CAUYQV010013454.1:0-18404 GCA_963574575.1 Galagoides demidoff
CAATCGGCTAAGGCGCCAGCCACGTACACCTAAGGTGGCGGGTTCGAATCCCCAGCCCGGGCCCGCCAAACAACAATGATGGCTGCAACCAAAAAATGGCCGGGCGTTGTGGCGGGCACCTGTGGTCCCAGCTACTTGGGAGGTTGAGGCAGGAGACTCGCTTGAGCCCAGGAGTTGGAGGTTGCTATGAGCTGTGATGCCATGGCACTCTACCCAGGGGGATAGCTTGAGGCTCCGTCTCAAAAAAAAAAAAAAGAAAAGATGAGCCCTGACTAGGTGAGTATTTGGGGAAACAGGACATAAAATGCTTCCAGGGCTCCCCGGGGAGAGGGGTGTTTCCACTGAAGATTTGCTCTTGAAGGCAGGAGGATGTGCTCAGAAGCCACTGGCAGAATCACAGCGGCATCAGTGGTTTCTGTCCTTCTGTGTTAACTTGTTTTTTGAAATTGTTTTTAGAGGTCAGTACAGATTCAAATCTTCAGCGTTTTAAAATGAGAACAGTCGTGCTCACAGTGACCCTTAAGAAAGGTTTATGAAACAGATGTCAGGGACAGTACTGGGTTCTGCTTTCCATTTAACTTCATTTCAGTTGCTATTTTGCTTATTTTAGTAAATAAACTTTGCTTCGTAAGATAACACTGCCTCAGATGCTATCAGTAGCCTCATCCTGATTTTTAGAAATAACCTTTTAATTTTCAAATATTTTAATATGCATGTAGAATTTACTTGGTGAACATTTCTTGACCCAACCACCTTGAGTCCTGTTGGTCGGTAAGCAGCAACTGGAAAACTGGAGCATTTCTCTCTGATAGAAAGCAAGAGGTCAGACTGTGTGACCCAGTGATCAGGCCACACTCCAGTGAGGCCTTGCAGGTAGGGAACAGGCTAGAACCTGTTATATAGGTTTGAAGATGAAATTTGAGCATATACTAGTTGCTGTGGTTTGAGTCTGTCCCCACCAAAACTCACATTGAAATGCAATCCCCAGTTCAGCACGTCCTTGGGAGGTGAGGTGGGGCCCAGTGGGAGGTGTTTGGGCCAGGGGAGTGGATCCCTCGTGAGCGGCTTGGTGCTGTGTTTCCTGGAAGCAAGTGAGTTCTGGCTCTGGTGAGACTGAGTTAGTTCTCTTGGGAATGTCCCCTTGACAATGGGTTATAAAGCCAGGATACCCCTGTGATTTTCCCCTCTTCACATACATCTGCTTCCCCTTTGACCTTTTCTGCCGCATGATGACACCAGAGGCAGCCCTCACCAGACGCCAACAGGATGTGTGCACCTTAGTCCCTGAACTTGCCAGGCTGCAGAACTGTGAGCTTAGTCAATCTCTTTTCTTTCTTTTTGTTCTGTTTGTGTTTTCATTTGTTTTCTGAGAGAGAGCCTCACTCTCTTGCCCAGGTTAGAGTGCTGTGGTGTCAGTCAGCCTAGCTCACAGCAACCACAAACTCCTGGGCTCCACCCTGCCTCTTCCTCCCAGAGTGCTAAGACTATAGGTGTGACCCAGACATCCTTCCGCAGGTAAACCCTTTTCTTTGTAAATTACCCAACCTCAGTTGCTCTGTCATAGCAACACAAAACAGAGTAAGACACCAGCGTTGATAGGTGGGTATTTCCTCTCCAAATGGTTGCCTGTTGACATCCGCACTCTCCATGTTCTGAGATACATAAAACCTTTTGTGTAGCACTGTCTGTATTAAGATAGTGCTGTAGGCTCGGCGCCTGTGGCTCAACTGGCTAAGGCGCCAGCCACATACACCTAAAGTGGCAGGTTCGAAACCAGCCAGGGCCCACCAAAACAACAATGACGGCTGCGACCAAAAAATAACCAGGCATTGTGGCAGGCGCCTGTGGTCCCAGCTACTTGGGAGGCAGAGGCAGGAAACTCCCTTGAGCCCAGGAGTTGGAGGTTGCTGTCAGCTGTGATGCCAGACACTCTACCCAGAGGGACAGCTTGAGGCTCTGTCTCAAAAAAAAAAAAAAAAAAAAAAAGATAGTGCTGTAGAAATCTCTCTATTCCCTGTCTCTCCCTTCCCTTTGTATTCATCACTGGTACTCATAGGCATAGACGTCAGAGAGAGTTTTCAGATGAAGGGCTACCCTGATGTGAAGGTGAAGCAACTGGAACTTTCTCTTTGGAAAAAGTTTACCATTTTCTCATAAAGTTAAATAACAGCCACTTTGTGGCATTACAATTCTTCTCCGAGGTATTTGCTCAAGAAAAATGAAGCCATATTCCACACAAAGATTTATTCAGTGATGTTTGTAGTAGCTTTTATCTATAACAGCTAAAAACTATAAACAACCCAAACATCAACAGATGAATGGGTAAACAAATTGTGATGTAGCCATACAACAGAAGAGTGTCCAGCAGTAAAAAGGAAAAAAATCACCGAGACATTCACCAACACGAGTGAATCGCAGACGCAGGATGCTGAGTGAAAGAGGCCAGATACAAAGGATTTCCATTTATTTGGAAATCTAGAAAATGCAAACTAATCTACAGTGACAGGAAGCAGATCAGAGCTTGCCTGGAGTTGGGATAGAGAAGAGAATTTGACTGCGAAGTGGTCACAAGGGGTGAGAGAAATGTTACCTATTTTGATTGTGGTGGTAGTTACATGAGTGTATACATTTGTCAAAATCTATTGAACTTAAAATGGCTGCAGCTAATTGTACATAAATTACACCTCAATAAAAGGAAAGATTTTAAAAAGAAAGACTCATCATCACCAATTATTTGGGCAATGCAAATTAAAACCATAGTCAGATGCCACTTCACACCCATTAAGACGGTATTATTTAAAAAAAATTTATTTATTAAAAAATTACAAACATTTTGTTATTAAACAATTTTTTTTGTTTATTAAAAAATAAACAAAAAAAAAACCAGAAAATAACACGTGTTAACAAGGATGTGGAGAAACAGAAAGCCTTGTGCACTGTTGGTTGGAATGTAAACTGATGCAGGCCCTATAGAAAACAATATGATGGTTCCTCAAAAAATTAAACATAGAATTAGTATATGATCCACCAATTCCACTGCTAGGTATCCAAGTTCTGGCAATTAAGTTTATAAACTCATCCCAGAAAAAGTGCTACATACCTCACTGTGGAATATCGCTATAGTCACCAGATAGCCAAAGTGAGTACTTCAAAGATGACTGTAGTAACATTCAGCAATGAGGTATGTGGCACTTTTTCTAGAATGAGTTTGCAAACTTAATTGTCTGAGCTTACACATCCAGAATTGAAAGCAGGGACTCCAGCAGGTGTTTGTATACCCGTGTTCATAACAGCACAATAACCAAATGGTAGGAACAACCCAAATGTCTAACAATGGGTAGACACAATGTGGAGTATTTGTACAATGGAATATTATTCAGCCTTAAAAAGGAATGGAATTCTGAGACCAGCTACAACACAGATGAGCCTTAAGGATGTATGCTGAGTGAAATAATCTAGACACAAAAGGATAAATATTGCATGATCTCACTCATCTCTGGCACCTAGAATAGTGACATTCATAGAGATGAAAAGGAGAAGTCGAGCAGGGGGTGAGCACCCTGAGCCGCCCCCTGCAACGCGATGGCCACTCTGGCCACATCTTGGGGATGAGCAGCCCCAGTGAATGGTTATTTAGGCCATTTAGGAAAATGGAGACTCTGTTGATCACATCATTTCCAGGGCAGTAATAATCCAGGAGAACAGTGTATTTCAGACTTCTGTTTAGAGATTAAAGGTTACTTTCAGGGCCTTGAAATCAGAGTATCTCATAAACTCCCTTGTTCAAATAATACATCCAAACAGAAGCTGGTAATAGGTATGAATAATCGTTTCCATTAAACGGAGAGCAAGGTGGATTCTCTGTGAGAGACAGAGAAGGGAACAGTGGTTATCATGGGGAGGGGTCGGGGAAGAGGGAACAGAGAGACATAGGTCAAAGGACACGTGGGAAGGACAAGGCTAGAGATGGGATGTGCAGCCTATGGATAAAATCAATAACATTGTATTATGTTAGAGATTTTTATTAAATAGGAGCTTAGATGTTCTTGTCATCCATACACAAAAATAGCTGTATGAGATGGCAGGTGTGTTAATCTGGCTTCACCACGTAACCATTTTACTGTCAGTATGTATCCCATTACATCACTTTATAACCTTAACTATACACAATAACATGTATTTTTAAACAAGATTGCTTCTTTGTGAATGATATCAGTTTGACATCTTCTGAGATACCGTTCTTGAAATTAGTCCGAAGATGCAGAATTTGTGTCCCTTCCTCTACAGCTGTGGAGAAGAGGCAATATCATCTTGTTATCTTCCTGAGATTGTTTTTTGTAGTCCAGGCCTGCAGAATGTCATTAGATTAATTCATAAGAAAGAGTAAGTTGAAGATGCTCAAATTGTATTAGAAGAAATTGAGAAAGAACAGAGGAGGATTTCATTTGATAATAATGGCATAGCAGTGTGCAATGTCCTACATAATTTAGGTGGTTGTTTTGTTCTGGAACAAAGTCATCAGTCCTATGGAAGGTGGGGAGGCAAAGCTACCAGCTGCATCTGTGCCCTAACCTGGCAGTTACGTCTCTGGACAGGAGAGAAGATGTGGCTCCTGCTGGGCAGGGTGACCCTTGTCACTTGCCACCCACACACCCTGCCCGCAGGAGCTACGTCTTTCAACAGGAACGCCGTGCGGAGACACGTTCAGGGTCAGTGTGCAGATATGAAGCTAAAATAATTTCCCAAGCTCTTACAGAGCCCACTGGCTGCAGAAGAAAGGTAGAAACCATCCTTAGACCACAGACTGTATTCACTTAGGTTTTGCTCCATATAAAGCTCCTTGTGTTTCAAGTTTATTTGTCTCATTTCCACTGCAAAGTTTCCGTTCTTCCCAGGTTATGGCTGGTAAAGGGTGATAAAGGGAGATAGTAAATATTCTCATTAACCTGGGTAGCTACTGGGAGCATTCCCACATCACAATTCCGTACAATATGTGTTTGTCATGATGATTCTTAGTCACCCCAAAATGCTAACCATTTAGTAAGGCAGTAAATAGTTTGATTATTCATTCACTCTTTTTATTTAACAAATTTCTTGAATGAATCTACTGTCTTGGTTTGTTTCAAGTTGCTATGACAGATACCTGAGGCTGCGTAATTTACAAAGAGCAGAGGTTCATTTGGCTCATGATTCTGGTAGCTAGAAAAGTTCAAGGTCAGGAAGCTGAATTTGGTGAGAGTCTCAGGCTGCTTCAAATCTAGGTGGTGAGCAGAGGGGAGAGGACTGGGCAAGGAGAGAGGAGAGAGAGGAAGCAAAAGAGAGGAACCTAAGCAGCCAGACTCTTTTTAACAACCCAGGAGAAGGAGAAGTCACTCACACACACACCTGTACCCCCTGCCAGGACATAAATTTATTCCTAAGGCATCTGCGCCATGACCCAAACACCACCTTCGATGCTGCTGCACTGGGGATCAAATTTCAACACGAGTTTTGGTGGAGAAAAACCATATCCCAACCATGGCATCTACCAGGGGTCAGGCCCGAAGAAAAATCCTGGGGAGACAGAAAAAAACAAGACATGATCCTGCACTTGAAAACTCTAACAGGGGCTCAGCACCTGTGGCTCAAGCAGTTAAGGCGCCTGCCACATACATCTGAGCTGGCGGGTTCAAATCCAACCTGGGCCCGCCAAACAACAATGACGGCTACAACCGAAAAATAGCCAGGTGTTGTAGTGGGCACCTGTAGTCCCAGCTTCTTAGGAGGTGGAGGCAGGAGAATTTCTTGAGCCCAGGAGCCGGAGGTTGCTGTGAGCTGTGATGCCAAGGCATTCTACCCAGAGTAACAGTCTTAAAAAAAAAAAAAAAGGAAAAGAAAAGAAAAGAAAAGTAAAGAAAACTCTAATGGGAAAGAAAGAAACATAATCATTTCATCAAAAGCACAATAAATGCACTTATAGAGAGGGAAATGACCGTTTCTATGGGAGCTCTGTGGACAAAGGGGTTGGTTAACTGTCCAGGGTAGAAATCCTCAACCCTGGCTGGCCATTTGTACCTCCTGGGGAAGGTGTAGATTTTTAAAAATAAAACAAAGAAGGCCCAGACCTCACCACAGATGAATGGAATCAGAATCTCAAGACAGAGTTAGGTGACATGTTCAGAATAGGCAAACCCATAGAGGTAGAAAGTGGATTAGCAGGGGAGAGGGTCACGGGAGTGACTGCTAATGGGCGAGAGGCTTGTTTTGGGGATCATGGAAGAGTTCTGGAAATAGTTATCGGTGACAGCTGTATAACATTGCAAATATACTAAAACCGCTGAATCACAACACTCCAGTGAACTTTATGTTATATGAATTTTATCTCAATAAACATAAAATTGTGAAAGAAAAACATTCCCAAGGGACTCAGGCACACTACTCCGGAGGATTACTGGGAAATCAGCATGAGCCTGATATCTCCCTCTGGCCTCTGGCTCCCATGAGGTTCTCCATAGCTGTTACTGAGCCTGTCTTCACTTAAAATTCTGTTTAGTTTTTTTTTCTTTTGTTCACAGATTTTCGTTGCGTTGCTTTTGATTTTTTTTTTTTTTTTTTTGGAGACAGAGCCTCAAGCTGTTGCCCTGGGTAGAGTGCTATGGCGTCACAGCTCACAGCAACCTCCAACTCCTGGGCTCAAGCGATTCTTCTGCCTCTGCCTCTGCCTCTCAAGTAGTTGGGACCACAGGCACCCACCACAACGCCCGGCTATTTTTTGGTTGCAGCCGTCATTGTTGTTTGGCGGCCCAGGCTGGATTCGAACCCGCCCCCTTAGGTGTATGTGGCTGGTGCCTTAGCTGCTTGAGCCACAGGCACCGAGCCTGCTTTTGATTTTTTATAACAGTTTATTAACATATTAGTTATTATCATTACTGCCTCTTCAGAGGCCCTTAGATTTTCCACCCAGTGCCAATCCTGGGGCTGAAGGGCGGAGATTTGGGGAATAATTAGCACACAGGGGAGTAAAACTGTGGGTGTGAATGAGCCGTACTGGTAGGCAGGAGAATGTAGCCCAAGAGCAGAAGAGTAGGTCCAGCCCCTGGGGGGACATTCATATTTAAGGGTCAGTAGAAGAAGGAGCAGAATCCATGAGGGGACCCAGAGTCAGCAAGGAAGGAGCAAAATCAGAAGAAAATGATGTGCTTAGGGCTAAGGAGGACACATTTCCAAATGCACTAAAGGCCTCAGACAGGATGCCACCAGGAAGAGGCCCTGGGTGACACCAGGGGCCCCGAGGGTGATGGCCTACAGAACTGCTGTGTGGGAGGCAGGAACAGAGAGCCCTGGAGGAGCCAGGGCAGGAGAGGAGGTGCTGGGGAAGGGACAGGGTTCAGAGTGTCTGACAGGATGAGAAAGGGCTGTGAAGAGAAAAAGAAAAGGCCAAAAAAGAAGGAAGTATTGAAGAAGTGAGAGGTTCAGGGGACTGCTGTGGCTTCTGAAGGGGAAAGATTAAAAACTGAGGAGGAAAAGCTACTTGAGAGGCTCGGCGCCTGTGGCTCAAGTGGCTAAGGCGCCAGCCACATACACCTAAGGTGGCAGGTTCGAATCCAGCCCAGACCTGCCAAACAACAATGATGGCTGCAACCCAAAAATAGCCGGGCATTGTGGTGGGCGCCTGTGGTCCCAGCTACTTGGGAGGCAGAGGCAGGAGATTTGCTTGAGCCCAGGAGTTGGAGGTTGCTGTGAGCTGTGATGCCACGGCACTATACCCAGGGCGACAACTTTAGGCTCTGTCTCAAAAAAAAAAAGAAAGAAAGAAAAAGTACTTGGGAGGCTGAGGCAAGAGAATTGCCTAAGCCTAGGAGTTGGAGTTTGCTGTGAGCTGTGACGCCACAGTGATACAGTGAGACTCTGTCTCAAAAAAAATATTGGGGGAGAATAAATACAGCCTCAGCACGGGAAGAGATGGGCAGGCACTCGCCTGGCTCCTCCCCACCCACACTTCTCACTATAGCAGAGGCTGAGACATCTCTCTACTGGGGGTGACAGCAGCATGGAAGGGCTGGCGAGAGCTCTGAGTCAGGTATCAGTACCTGGGACTGTTCTCCCAAGGCATTACAAAAGAAACTGCAAGGCAGAAATTTGAGGTGGGATTGATTCCTGGTTGGGGATCTGGGAGTAAGAAGAGGGCTTGGTGAGGGTGGCAGTGAAATGGCCAGCCACGGAGGCCAAGCAGAACACAGAAGGAAGGGAACCAGGAGGCTGGCAGCCAGGAGCAAGGGACACCGGGTCAGCAGGAGAAGACAAAGCAAAGACCTAGGGGCTGTGAACAAAGCAGGCAAAAGGGAGAATGCCAAGCGTCAGAACAGCGGGCTGTACCGGGTGCCCAGTGTGGCCATGGAGTGGGTTCTGGAAGGCCAGCGGCAGAGGAGAAGCCACATGTCTGCCCAGCTCGGGAGGTGCCTGGTGCAGGTGACCAGCAGGGTGGGTGGTGCCTAAACATGCTTTGCACCCACGAGGACCACTCTGAATCTCCCTCCATCTCCACTAGCTCCGTGTTTAACACACTGAAGTTCCCTGACCGCTGGTGTGGTAACTTGTTAAAGGAAGAGGATGGTTTAAGGACTACAGAAAAAAGGGATCTGTAGAACCTTCAGCACCAAGCCTGGCAGACAAAACGCACTGAATGATTACTGTTATTACACTATTATTACTGTTACTGGCCAACAGAACCAGAAACACCAGACAAAATATCCTGAAAAGTATCTGGGAAAGCTACAGTGGATAGTTTTGGTTACCAGACCAATGCGCCTTCTTTTTTTTTTCTCTTCCTGACAGTTCTCTAAATTGTATCAGGTTTTATGAAGTTGTTATCTCCTCCCCGGGAACCTGCAGTGGTTCAAGAAAGGCTGACCTCATCCCCAGATGCAGGAAGGGCCTGATAAGGCAGAGTACTCTAATCCCCTAGGTCCAAGGGTTACTCAGGATGGGGTGTGTGCCCTCACTCAGGCCATGGAGACACAAAGGAGGGATCATAATAACTTCTGGGAAAAAGGTCTCCTGGATTTTAAGAGAAAGAGGTGCCCTCTCTTCCTCCAGCTGCTCCATGACGTGGATGGAAAGGCTGTACTTCTGCAGCTTTCATCCGATTTCATCCTTTCAAAGACTGAATCCAGCTATGGTCATGAATTCAGGCGTCCTCCAACTACGGCCTGCGGGCTACATGCAGCCTGCCTAGGACATTTATCCAGCCTGCTAGGTGTTTTTGCCATTGTTGCCTGTCCTGCTTAGCAGCCAAGTCGTCCCGGGGCCCGCAGTCCGGCCCTCCAACATTCTGAGGGACAGTGAACTGGCCCCCTGTTTAAAAAGTTTGAGGACCCCTGGATGATGGTCCTCAAGCTTTGCAGCTTCAAGTGAGCACAAAAAGGCCAAGGATTTGGGTCTTGGTGCCCCACAAAGCCAAGGACGGAGACAGGGGCTATGTGGAATGAATACGTAAGTTGGTTTTTCCCTTGATTCTAAACAAAAAGAGAGGGGAGGAGTGAGGGCCAGCACACAGATGTGGATTCATCATGGGTGCCTGGCAGCCAACACCAGCATGGCACTCTGCTCCCGCCTCCACGCAGCCCTCCAGCTTCCTTCTCCAGCATCAACTGATCACACAGTGATGCTGCTGAGTCTCCACCACACCGCTGGGGCTCCGCCCTCCCAGCATCAGCCGTCACCCAGGACAGAGTCTTCTTTCACAGGGAGGCTTTAACAACTCAAGGCTACTGCTGACATGGCCAGCAGTAATGTGTCTCTGCCTCTTGGTCCAGCATTATCTTCTCTACTCCACATTTGTCTTGTAAATAAAACTGGGCCTGTTTTCAAAGACACCAAACAAACCAACTTGTGGATAGCAGGACTTCTAGAATTGTTTTTTCAAGGCTTTTTAAAAAATAGTATTTTACTCCCAACATGTAAAAAGAAAGTGAAATGCAAAAATTTGAGCAAATAAAACAATCCTGGGAGGTCACATCTTTTTATGTTTTAGAGTAATTTGGGGAAGTTTCATCTAATAAGTAAGAGAAATACCCCTCTGCCTATAGAACCAGAGGTCACACATTGTGCATGTGTGTGCATGTGTGTGCAAGCGTGTGCATGCTATATTTGAGTGCTATCTGCCTAAAAACCTCTGCAAAGGTCCACGTTTGAGGCCTCAAGGTAGCTGGTGTCAGAACGACATAGAGGACGGCCTATCTCACTCTACTTTAGAGGCAATGGGCATAGAGTAAAGTCTTTTTTTTTTTTTTTTTTGAGACAGAGCCTCAAGCTGTTGCCCTGGGTAGAGTGCTGTGGCATCACAGTTCACAACAACCTCCAACTCCTGGGCTCAAGTGAGTCTCCTGCCTCTACCTCCCAAGTAGCTGGGATTACAGGCACCTGCCACAACACCCAGCTATTTTTTGGTTGCAGCCGTCATTGTTGTTTGGAGGGCCTGGGTTGGACTTGAACCCACCAGTTCAGGTGTATGTGGCTGGTGCCTTAGCTGCTTGAGCCACAGACGCCGAGCCTAGTAAAGTCAAGACTCAATCAAAGGAGCAGGGCATTGACCCCATGTACTGAAGGTGGCAGGTTCAAACCTGGCCCCAGTCAAAAACTGCCAAAAAAAAAAAAAAAATTACTAAAGAATGTGATGTATTTGATCTCCCTTCCTGCTTCCACTAAGACTTACTAAAACCACCTTGAAGAAAGGAAGGAAAGGAAAAAAGAAGGAGGGAGAAAGGGAGGCAAAGAGGGAAAGAGAGACTCAGTGCCCATGCTCAGTGGTTAGGGCACCAGCCACATACACCGGGGCTGATGGATTTGAACCCAGCCCAGGACCTGCTAAGACAACAATGACAACTGCAACAAAAAAAAATAGCTGTGGTTCAGTGCCTATGGCTCAAGTGGCTAAGGTGCCAGCCACATACACCTAAGGTGGCGGGTTTGAATCCAGCCTGGGCCCCGCCAAAACAGCAATGATGGCTGCAACCAAAAAAAATAAAATAAAATAGCCGGGCGTTGTGGCGGGTGCCTGTAGTCCCAGCTACTTGGGACACTGAGGCAAGAGAATCACTTAAGCCCAAGAGTTTGAGGTTGCTGTGAGCTGTGACACCGTAGCACTTTACTGAGTGTGACATAATGAGACTCTGTCTCAAAAAAAAAGGAGGGGGGGAAGAGAATGGTAACTTCTGCTGGGTTTGTTAGATAATTGCCTCAGAAAGCCCCTTCCCCAAAGCCCCTTCCTGCTCTTAAAGTTACAACTCCTTCCCAAGCACAGGGAATGGCCTGCTTACCTCATTACCCTGTTCCGATTACCGGCTACCTGCCCCTAACAGCTCTTTCCCCCAGAGCAGTAACTTTATTGGTTATCCCACCATCCCGTCACCATTCTGAGACTTCCCTATATAAGGGTATTGGTATTCTTTCTCTCTCTTTCTCTCTCCCCTCCCCTCCTCCCTTCTCTCTCCTCCTCTCTCGTCCACCTCTTCCTCCTCCTTCTTCTTCTCCTCTCTCTCTCTCTTCTTCTTGGAAGTATTATCTCCTCTTCAATTTTTGAGAAGAGTTTGAGAAAGATTGGTATTAGTTATTCTTTAAATGTCTGGTAGAGTTCAGCAGTGCAGCCATCAGGTCCTGGGCTTTCCTTTGATAGGGATATTTATTTCTGATTCTATCTTCTTACTTATTGGTCTAGTCTGTAGGTTTAGTTTTCTATAACACTTCACACTTGGTAAGCTCTCAAGGTGTCTATTCTTCTGTAAAACAAAGACATGACTAAGCATCAAAAGAACCTCTGATCAGACCTACTTTGTGACATCTGCAAAGAGCTACCCATCCAGCTATTGTTCTCATTAGACTGGAACTGATCCACCTGAGTTCTCAGTGACTCTCTCCCTGATTTGTGATAGATAAGGAGTGTTTCATGTTGCAAGTCCTACAGACTCTGGCCAAGGGAAAATAGTGTTAACACAGAAAGCTCTGCTGAGGTTCATTTTTAAAGCAACAAGTTTCTGTCCCACAGTTGCATGTTATTCAAAGGTCATCTGTTCAAGTCAGAGTCCAAATGGTTTTCAATAAACCACTTTGCAGATGACCTAACTTAGGAAAGAATCTCTTGCCTGGAGGCAGTTTCTTTTAGAGAACTTTTCTTAGCATTTGAATGAGCTGGCTTCCTCTGAAGGGCCAGTGGTGTGACCTTGGCCCTGATCTGGCTCAGACTGTGGGGTCATTCGGGGTGTCAGTCTAAAGTTTTTGACTCTGCAGGCTCTTAGGAAGGGTAGGCAGGCTCCTGGGCCTCTTTATCTCCCTGTGGCACTCACCATCAAACACACATTGCACCTGCACCCCAACACCAGTCAAAAAGACAAGAGACAAGCTTGCATTGCATTGTCCAGAAAGTAAAGGAAACTTAGATGGAAAGTTCTAAACTATGGCCAGGCAAGGTGGCTCACGCAGGTAGGTGTTCGAGACCAGCCTCAGTGAGAGCGAGAGCCAGTCTCTCTCTACTAAAAACCGGAAGATTAGCCCTGCGGTGGAACACACTAGTCTATAGTCCCAGCTACTTGAGAGGCTGAGGCAAGAGGATCGCTTGAGCCCAGGAGTTTGAAGTTACTGCGAGCTATGATGACTCCACAATACTCTACCTGGGGCAAGAGAGTGAGACTCTGTCTCAAAAAAAAAAAAGGTTCTAAACTGCAAAATTTGCAACTCTTTTTTTTTTGTTTGTTTTTTAGAGACAGAATTTCATTTTATCGCCCTCCGTAGAGTCCTGTGGCATCACAGCTCCTAGCAACATTCAGCTCTTGGGCTTAGGCAATTTTCCTGCCTCAGCCTCCTGACCAGCTGGGATTACAGGCACCCACCACAATGCCTGACTATTTTTGTTGTTGTTGTTGTTGTTGTTGTTGTTGTTGTTGCAATTTGGCCGGGGCCAGGTTTGAACCCGCCACCCTCAGTATATGGGGCTGGCACCCTTCTTACTGAGCCACAGGCACCACCCCAAATTTGCAACTCTTGGCAGTTAAGAGAGCCTGGATTTACTCATTTTGTAGGCCTAAAGTAAATGAGAGATTTGCGTTCATTTTCTTAGTTTTCTTTCCTTATACAAAGAACCTTTCCAGAGTTGGCCCTGCTGGGGGAGGAGTGATTCTTGCCTGAGGACTGCTGCAGTGAATATTAGCTTGAATTGGCTTTAAAATTACCTCTTCTTCAGGTACGAGTATTAAGGCCTAAGTAGTACCCAAGATGTCACACAAATGACCAAAATAGAAGAGGGCCTATCTAAAGATCAGCAGAAGTCTCCAAAGGGAGAAAGACACGTGCATCCCTGAGTATGAAAACCTGGGCCAGGGCAGGTCCAGGTCATCTTCAGTTTTCCAGCCTCAGCTGGAGCCCAAAGAGATTTAGCAGAAGCGAACAGCAGCTGTCTTCCTCAACCAGCATCTGACAGAGCTTGTACCTCCCATGAAAAGGAGGACTCTTCCCCCCAGACTAGTCCAAGAATTTCTTCATTACTCGGCTCAAATTTCCTTTACATCTTGGACAATGCAATGCTCACTTTCCTAAGAAGTGATGCGCTTTCCCATCTCACCCAACCTCTCTGAAGGTGCCAATCCCGATTCCTTAATTTATTGGAGAGCTCAATAAGGGTTTGGGGGTCTGACCAACCGGAGTGACTGAGGTCCACTTGCTGGGTCAAGGCACAGCTGGGGTTACAATGCTGCCTCTGAACTCACAGACCAGCATTGCCTCTGTCGCCAGGTGACTGACACAGAGTGCAGAAGGGGCCCTTGCTGCTGCCACTGCTGTTGGGTGCCCCAGGTACATCTCCTGGACAACCCCACTTCCTTTCTCCAACTCAGCCTCCTAGGGAAGAGAAGTCATCAATGGAAAATTTAGTGCATGCAAAATTTATATGCTCAACCTCACTATGTCTCTTTAATACAATAATACTAAATTATTCAAATATTCAATTATTCAATAATAAGCTGGTGCCTCTACTCTAAGTGCAGTGAGATTATCTCTCTTTGCTTCCCACACCCCCTTCTAGATAGGTCCAGGAATCCCAGAGGCTCAGTCCTAAGGGTGAGCCCTAGTCACTGCAACGCAGCACCTGGTTTCTCTACCAACACCCTGCTCTGGCTGCTCCTCACAGCCTCTGCACAGGGCCGGCTCAGAGGCATCTGGAACATCTGCAGGCTCAGCAGACCCAGCTCTCCACTTCTGGTTCCCCCTGAGCAAGTCCACAGTCTACTTTCTGGAACAGCAGCCCTGCAACAGGCTGTTTCTTGCTAAAAATGTTTTAAAGAAAGAGAGTAGCCTGAGCACAAATGAGACCTGTTTCTAAAAAAAAATAGCCTGGCATTGTGGCAGGCATCTGTAGTAGCAGCTACTTGGGAGGCTGAGGCAGGAGGATCATTTGAACCCAAGAGTTTGAGGTTGCTGTGAACTATGACATCAGAGCACTCTACTAGGGCAACAGGATGAGACTGTCTCAAAAAAAGAAAAAGAAAGAAAGAGAGAGAGAGAAAGGAAGGAAAGGAAGGAAGGAAGGAAG
Source organism: Galagoides demidoff (assembly GCA_963574575.1). Lineage (NCBI taxonomy): Eukaryota > Metazoa > Chordata > Mammalia > Primates > Galagidae > Galagoides > Galagoides demidoff. The sequence goes on from CAUYQV010013454.1 coordinate 14,558, forward strand.
AAAGAAAGAAAAGAAAGGAAAGGAAGGGAAAGAAAGAAAAAGTCCCTTCGACAAAAATTTTCTAGAAAATCTTGAAGAAGGTATGTACCTAAATGCGGACGGGAATCATTTTTACTCTAGGGGCACCCTCACAAAGGTAAGTATAAAACCCTATGCTTGTACAAATATAAAAACAAATCCACAAACAAAACTAAAACAGCCAAATTCAGTTTAGCAATTTTGATTTAACTTGCCAGATGGTACCAGTTTTACTGAAAATAAATTTCTACTTTTAGCAGTAATTATCATAGCCGATGATTTTTGAGCAAGTATTAGGTTTCAGGCCAAAGGATTTTACATGATTTAACCCATTTAACCTCACAACCCTTCCAGAGGTAACTACTTCTATTATTCTTATACTACCGAAAAAGACAGTGGGCCTAGAGAAGTGAAATAAATTTCCCAAGGAGGCACAGCTAAGAGGGGCCGAGCCAGGCTTTCCATCCAGGGAGTCTGGCTCCAGGGCTTCTACTTCTGCCCACGGTGGGTTTCTGGATACTGATTGCCAGGGTGGGGGCTGCTGTTTGAGTCAGCATATCTGTATTACCACGGGCCACTCCATGACTCCATTTTCTCACTACCCCTTTCTCTTGAATGGAGTCAAGTTTAAGTTTGCTCTGATAGAATCTGGCAGATGCACATCATCTACATATGATGTTCTCCAGCTCTTTTCTCATTCATTCCAAGTATAGTTTATATTCAAATATTCTTACAGAAAACTAGCAACCCCCTGCTAGTTTGTCAGTGGACTACTACTGCTACAATTAAAGAAATCAAAGTAAATTCTTGAGGTCAGGTCCTTGTTCAGTTTCTTGTCCTCTAGTAATTCGTTCAAAATAGAAAGCATGAAGTAGGTGCCCTACAAACGTGACCTTTTGTAGGTGACCACAAAACAATGACATCAGAAAGGACCTGTTATTCTACAGAGTTTATACTATTTGTAGTTCTTATAACATTATTTACAGCTGTGATGCAGAGGCTGCTGTCACTGATCTAAAATAAGCTTCTGTGCCTCAATCACAAAATACATCTAACATACATGGAACTCTGTGGAAGACTAAACACTGCCATTCTGTTACAGTCATAATTACCTTATTAAGACGGACTTTTGTTCAAACAGATTATTAAAGCTGACAGTGACAGGAGTCCATGAATGGTAATGCCCTCACTAATGGGCATTCTTTAACCCTTGCTGGGATTCCTCTCTGGTTGGTGGTATGAGGGCTCGTGTGGTGTGTGTTCTGCTCTTGGAAATTTAAATGTTTTAGGAATGGGAGCAATGATGTTTATCTATAGCAGGGGTCCTCAAACTTTTTAAACAGGGAGCCAGTTCACTGACCCTCAGACCATTGGAGGGTCAGATTGTGGGCCCCGGGAAGAGTCAGCTGCTAAGCAGGACAGGCAGCAGCGGCAAAAACACCTGGCAGGCTGGATAAATGTCCTAGGTGGGCTGCAGTTTGAGGACGCCTGCTCTATAGAGTACAGTTCCAGGAAGCTATGCATTGACCAGCACTTGCTCTGAGAAATGACCAGGGCTGTATCATCTTGTGTACAGTCCTCGTGGGCCTCCTTTTCACCTTTAACCAGCAGTTAATACATCAGCACTGTGATTCCTGCACACGCAAAGCACTAGTCAAGTTTACAAAACTGCTATACAAACAAGATGGCAATAGTTCCTCTGTATTTATCAAAAGAGAGCTAAAACAGTACTGGTATTTATAAAAACAAAAACAAAATATAAAAAAAAAAGCCCAAATTTATATAAGACAGTTTCTTTGGGGTTTTTTTGTTTATTTGTTTTGAGACAGAGTCTCACTATGTTGCCTTCGATAGAGTGCTATGGCATCACAGCTCACAGCAACCTCCAACTCCTGGGCTTAAGCAATTCTCTTGCCTCAGCCTCCCAAGTAGCTGGGATGACAGGTGCCCACCACAACGCCCAGCTATTTTTTGGTTGTAGTTGTCATTGTTGTTTAGCAGGCCTGGGCTGGATTCGAACCCACCAGCTCTGGTGTGTGTGGCTGGCCCCCTAGTTGCTGAGCTATAGGCACCAAGCCTTTTTGTTAGTTTGGAGACAATCTCACTCTGTTGCCCTGATAGAGTGCCATGGCATCATTATAGCTCATAGCAACCTCGGTCTCTTCGGCTCAAGTAATCCTCTTGCCTCAGCTTTCAGTGTAGCTGGGACTATAGGTGGCTGCCACAATGCCTGGCCAGTTTGTCTATGTTTTAGAGACAGGGTCTTGCTATTTATTTCTCAGGCTGGTCTGGAACTCCTGAGCTCAAGCAGTCCTCCCAGCTCAGCCTCCCAGAGTGCTAAGATGACAAGCGGGAGCCAGGACTCCTGGCCTATAAGAATTTTCAGTTCAAGAAGGCAAACCGAGCAGGTAGGTTTCTCATTCTTTTCTCCCAAGATCACAACAAAGTGATAAAGAATTTAAAAGATGGCTCCATGCCTGTGGCTCAAGTGGCTAAGGTGCCAGCCACATACACCCAAGGTGGCAGGTTCGAATCCAGCCTGGGTCCGCCAAAAAACAATGACAGCTGCAACCAAAAAATAGCCAGGCGTTGTGGCAGGCGCCTGTGGTCCCAGCTACTTGGGAGTCAGAGGCAGGAGACTCGCTTGAGCCCAGGAGTTGGAAGTTGCTGTGAGCTGTGATGCCACGGCACTCTACCCGGGGGACAGCTTGAGGCTCTGTCTCAAAAAAAAAAAAAAAGAATTTAAAAGACAATAAATGCCTAGTTACAAGGATGGTATTTCAATGAATTTCTGGGAGATGAAAAATAAAAAAAACATGAACATGTAGACAGAGGAGGTGAAATAGAGATTGTTTGGACTGGAGTCTGCACGGGAGGAGAGGAAACGAGAAAGGGACCAAATGTTAAATGTTGAGATTTTCAGAATTCTGTGCACAATTATTTAGGACCTAGAATTCTTTACCATTGAAACCAGCTATCAAAAATGAAGACAGATAAAGACCTTTTCAAATTGCCAGAATGGAGCAAGTTGACTTATTATGCACCCTTTCTTATGATTACTTAAGGATGTACTCCAGTTTAAAGAAAAGAAAAAAAAAAGGAGAAGGGGAGAGACCCAAGAAAGAAAAAGATACATGATGCCAACAACAGCAGACATGTTATGAATGCTATCAACAGCCTTGGGCTGCAGGGATATCTTCAGAAAGAAAGGCATTGGGTTCCAGGCCATATATAAAATAAAGAAGAAACCAGGGTGAAAATAAACAAACACCTGGGCCCCCTGGCTGGGTGCAATGGCTCATGCCTGTAATCCTAGCACTCTGGGAAGCCGAGGTGGGTGGACTGACTGAGCTCACAGGTTCGAGGCCAGCCTGAGTCAGAGCAAGACCCCATCACTAAAAATAACCCAGTGCTGTGGAGGGTACCACTAGTCTCAGCTACTTGGGAGGCTAAGGCAAGAGAATTGCTTGAGCCCGAGAGTTTAAGTTTGCTGTGAGTTATGATGCCATACACAGCACTCTACCAAGGAGATAAAGTGTGACTCTGTCTACCAAAAAAATTAAAACAAAAACAACACCCAAGGCTCCGCGCCTGTGGCTTAAGTGGCTAAGGCACCAGCCACATACACCTAAGGTGGCAGGTTCGAATCCAGCCTGGACCTGCCAAACAACAATGACGGCTGCAACCAAAAAACAGCCGGGCATTGTGGCGGGCACCTGTGGTCCCAGCTACTTGGGAGGCAGAGGCAGGAGACTCGCTTGAGCCCAGGAGTTGGAGGTTGCTGTGAGCTGTGATGCCACAGCACTCTGCCCAGGGGGATAGCTTGAGG
>CAUYQV010013458.1:0-11007 GCA_963574575.1 Galagoides demidoff
TGGCGGGCACCTGTGGTCCCAGCTACTTGGGAGGCTGAGGCAGGAGACTTGCTTGAGCCCAGGAGTTGGAGGTTGCTATGAGCTGTGATGCCATGGCACTCTACCCAGGGGGATAGCTTGAGGCTCTGTCTCAAAAAAAAAAAAAGTAGCTTTTGCCTCTCTAGATTTCAAATTCTGTGTCTTCTCTACAACTCAAGCCTTCTAATGATGCTAGGCGCAATGGCATGTGTCACTGTTTATGGCCTCTAGCCTCACACCTTTCTGTTGTGATTCCAGATGAGACATCACAGTAGATGGTACAGGTATTCATGGAGCCCATTCCTACATTATGATGTCTGGAAATAACCGGGAAATACCAATATATCCCATGAAACACAAATTGTTCCGATTTCAACGTCAGCTTAGGCATAGTTCAAAAATGCCATGACCGGGGCTGGGCATGGTGGCTCATGCCTATAATCCGAGCACTTGGGAGGCCGAGGCAGGTGGATTGCCTGAGCTCACGGCTTCGAGACCAGCCTGAGCCAGAGTGAGACCTTGTCTCTAAAAATAGCCAGGCATTGTGGTGGGCACCTGTAGTTCCAGCCATGACCATCTCAATGTCACCCCTTACAAAGAAGGGAAAGTCATGATGGGAAGAGACAGCAGTGGGTGAGATTTATCTGCAAATTTTACAAACTGGACAACCATATAAACCTGGAAGGGGCCCAGGTATGCTGTACAGTATTTACACGTCATTAGCTTCCTGATCAATCACCTCAGGGGGAAGAGTAGGTATTAGAACCTTTTCTATTGCTAAATCCACCTATGTTCTTACATACACACACACACATATATATTTTGAGACAGAGTCTCACTATGTCACCCTCAGTACAGTGCTGTGGCATCACTGCTCACAGCAACCTCAAAACTCTTGGGCTTAAGTGATTCTCTTGCCTCAGCCTCCCAAGTAGCTGGGACTACAGGCGCCCACCACAACGCCCGGCTCTTTTGTGGTTGCAGTTGTCATTGTTGTTTAGCTGGCCCAGGTTCAAACCCACCAGCCTCACTGTATGTGGCTGGCGCCATAACCACTGTGCTACAGGTGCCGAGTCAGCATACACATATGTCTCTTTTACTCACTGCTCCAGCATTTCCAATTAAAACACCTATGCTAGAACCATAGTTACAAGCTATATATTATAAACGGAAATAATTATTTAGCAAAAAATTATTTCCCCAAAGGAAGCAAGAGTTTTACTTTTTAAGTTGACAAAGAACTTATTTGACTACTTCTCTAAAGCTTTGGCAGGAATATAAGGCAATTTAAAGGAAATAAAATTATTTCTACACTACCACATGATTAAACTTTCAGCTTATTATGAAAACAAGAGTTCAAATAAGGTATTAAAAAAAAAGCCACCAGAAGATTGTTTAAAAAGGCTTTATTCTCTTGAATAATGATGCTTACCAGTTTGAATAAGATTAGCTTTTCTTTTAAAATCTCATCTAGAAACCTTTTATAATAGAAACTTGATTTATTAATCACTTCTATATCTTTTTTTTTTTTGGCTGGGGCCAGGCTTGAACCCGCCACCCTACTCCTGTGAGCCACAGGCGCCGCCCCCGCCCAACTTTTATATCTTTTATCAGGGGTTTGAAAAATCTTAATACAAAGTCTACTGATACTAGTAGGTCCATCTCAAGACTTGTAAAGACTCTTTGTGTAAATAAATACCGAGAAAAAATAAAGCGGAGTTCTCCTGGTTCACTATCACTTCTTTCTTGTCCCCTGTGTGTCTGTGTGTCTTTCTCTTACACAATACCCAACCAAACACTTCCTTTTCAAAATATTGTGATCATCACTATCTCTGTTGCACCAAGGGAATTTTCAATTTCTAAAAATAACTTCAATTTCATGGAGTCAAAATGTTTTTAGTTACAGCTGCCCAAACAGTAGGGTTTCACATCAGATCCATTTGGAAACACCATTAAAGGCTTAAAAAATGGCGAAAAGATGAAAAACGCTTTGGAAACTAGGATAACTAAGCCTGATTAAAGTCAACTTCTCTAATGACCAAAGGATAAAATACTAGTGTTCATGATTGAGCTGAGAGGTTTGATGGAAACCTGGTTCCTTTTTTTCTTCCTTATCTTCTGTTCGCCTTGTTCCCACTACATTTTTTTTTCCTGTATTACGTTGACATCAGCTAGAACTGGTCTGAGCCCCATGGTTAACTCCTTTTCTCCCAGCCTTCATGAAAAACCTTAAGGAAGCTAGATAGACTCTGAGCAAAAAGCATGACTAAGTTATTTCTTTCCTTGCCAGGTCACCTGCTTTTGATTTAAAACTTTTGTATAACGGATTAAAATGCTTCCTCTTCTTTGTACATGGAACGTACAAACTGTCCATATAAGCAAAGTGTAGATAGAAACGATTTTTTTATCACTATCTTTATAGAAACAAGGTTTTTTCAATCTGATTTATGATGCTCATGTGCACGTCTTCCCGCATCACTCTCCATTCCTTCATTTTTCTTCTGAGTATCACCAAACCTTACATTAGAGGTGTATTTTTTTATTATCTACCTCTCTACTCCCAACCATATTTTTACATGTCTTTTGTGTCATTAGCAAGGCAATAACTATCTGTTCAATGAAATAAGTAAGTGTGTTTGCTACGATTTCTATACGTATCCTAGTCTAGTTCTCCTGGAGTCATGGGGTATTAACTCAGAATCCCCTTTCTTTTTTTTTTTTTTTTTTTTTTGCAGTTTTTGGCCGGGGCTGGGTTTGAACCTGCCACCTCCTGCATATGGGGCTGGCGCCCTACTCCTTTGAGCCACAGGTGCCGCCCACTCAGAATCCCCTTTCTTTCCAAACCTCTGGAGTGTAGTTCTGCTTCCTCCTCTGTTTTAACTGTATTTGGTAAGGTCTTTGGTTACGCAAAGGTCTGTGGTCCGTGTGCAGAGAAAAGAACACGGAAGTTATAAGAAAGGTTTAAAGGAAAGAAACAACCCAGGGGGAGCCTGACTTGGTGTTTGAGCTGGCTGGGATACTTTACTTTTATATGGTCTCTGATGGGCAGAAAATGGAGTGTTGAGGATTTGATCACTCCAGGCAAAGGTGCATTAGGTATTGAAAACTGCCCAAATGACATCATCCTGCCACGCCCCTTTTAGCTACCAGGCCCCCTTTCATGCAAACGAGGCATTGATCAGGTGGTTTTCCTCCTGATAGTTGAACTATTGAACTATCACACGTTCCTCCTCTAGGGCTCAGGGAGTTGGGGGGAGGGTTTGTGTGTGTGTGTGTGTGTGTGTCCCTGTGTTAGGCCCTAACAAATTCTAGTAACAAATAGTTACTGTCCCTATTTGTCAATCCAATGGCCTTTTCTCTGATTTAACCACTTTGTAGTATAAGCCAGTGCTGATCATTGTTTTTTTCTTAAAAATCATGCCTTCTGAGGTGGCTTGGGCTGTGCGCACCAGCAGAGACAAAGCGGTTGCTCTCGTGGTGGTGGCTGTTGTGGCAAAGGCGTGACATCATCTACTCCAGCGTCGTGCGTGAGTGCGTGAGGGCGGCAGCGTCACAGCGTGCTGCGTTGTTTGGTTCCAATTCCACGGGGAGGGACAAGGGCGTCAGTGAGCGCCGGGGGACGCCGCGTCCGGTGGTGCGGTTACCACTGCTCTTGTTCCGCTTCCCACTTGGGGAGGTGAAGCCGGAACTAGTGCCACGTGAACTCCGCGGACATTTGGTCTCCCATCTAGGGCTTGTTTAACGAACCTGGCACCACGAGTAGTAGTGAAGACGTGGGCGATGGTTCAGATTTCTGAGAAAAGCCAGGACAGTTCCTGACGGGTAAGTTTTTACCATTCACTTTTGACTCAGATTGCTCGGATTGAGCTGGCACAACTTAATTCTAAAGGAAAGCTCCTCGGGACTGCAGGTTTATGACGTAGTACATTCCAGAATACTACGTCATAGTCACTTGAAGAAATCACTTGTACTTTTAAACATCTACTTGAATAATATTGTGGATAGATACTAGGTGTCTTTGGTTAACTCATTAAGGAGCACAGACTTACCAAACCTTGTTGGAAAGAATCCTGGCAAAACAAATACATTAGAAGGTCATAGTTCCCCGTTAGTCGTAAAAGACTGGAGATCTCATTGCAGTTATGGCTTTCACACATTATAGCAGTCTGAATCGAGCTCAGCTAACCTTCGACTATCTGCTCACACATTCAACCACTTATGAATTCTTATTTGGTGCTCTTGCCGAACTGGTTGATAATGCAAGAGATGCTGGTGCCACCAGAATAGATATTTATGCCGAAAGCCGAGAGGACCTTCGAGGCGGATTTATGCTTTGCTTTTTGGATGATGGAGCAGGAATGGATCCGAGCGATGCTGCCAGTGTGATCCAGTTTGGGAAGTCGGCCAGGCAAACTCCTGAATCCACCCATATTGGGCAGTACGGGGATGGGTTAAAATGGGGCTCAATGCGCATTGGGAAGGATTTTATCCTCTTCACCAAGAAGGACAACACCATGACTTGCCTCTTCCTGTCTCGCACCTTTCATGAGGAAGAGGGCATTGATGAAGTGATCGTCCCATTGCCTACCTGGAATGCTCAGACCTGGGAACCAATCACAGACAACATGGAAAAGTTTGCCATCGAGACAGAACTTATCTACAAGTACTCTCCCTTTCACAATGAGGAGGAAGTGATGACCCAGTTCATGAAGATTCTTGGGGACAGTGGAACACTGGTGATCATCTTTAATCTCAAACTCTTGCACAATGGAGAGCCAGAACTAGACATAATCTCTAATCCAAGAGATATCCAGCTGACAGAGACCTGCCCAGAGGGCACGATGCCAGAGCAGCGCTCGTTCCATGCCTATGCTGCTGTGCTCTATCTTGATCCTCGGATGAGGATCTTCATCCACGGGCATAAGGTGCAGACCAAGAGGCTCTCCTGCTGCCTGTACAAACCCAGGATGTATAAGTTCACGTCAAGCCGTTTCAAGACCCGGGCAGAGCAGCAGGCGCAGAAGGCAGAGCAGGCAGCGAGGATTGCTGAAGAGAAGGCGCAGGAGGCGGAGAGCCAAGCTCGGACACTAGAACTGTGCCTAGATGGAGACCTCTGTCGAGACTCCAGGGTGACTCTGCGACAGGTGCAGAACACAGCTCTCACCCTGCGCCGAGAAGCTGATATCAGGAAGAGGATCAAGGAAGCCAAGCAGAGAGCACTTAAAGAACCTAAGGAACTGAATTTCATTTTTGGGGTCAACATCAAACACCGGGACCTTGATGGCATGTTCATCTACAACCGTAGCCGCCTGATCAAGATGTATGAGAAAGTGGGGCCACAGCTGGAAGGGGGCATGGCCTGTGGTGGGGTGGTTGGGGTTGTCGATGTCCCCTACCTGGTCCTGGAGCCTACACACAACAAGCAGGACTTTGCTGATGCCAAGGAGTACCGATACCTACTGCGAGTTATGGGGGAGCATTTGGTGCAGTACTGGAAGGATATCGCTATTGCCCAGCGGGGTATCATCAAGTTCTGGGATGAATTTGGCTACCTCTCTGCCAACTGGAACCAGCCCCCATCCAGTGAGCTGCGTTACAAACGCCGGAGAGCTATGCAAATCCCGACCACCATCCAGTGTGATCTGTGTCTGAAGTGGAGGACCCTCCCCTTCCAACTGAGTCTTATGGGAGAAGATTACCCTGACACTTGGGTTTGCTCCATGAACCCTGATCTTGAGCACGACTGGTGTGAGGCTTCTGAACAGAAGCAGAAGATTCCCCTGGGAACATTCAAAAAAGACTCAAAGACACAAGAAGAAAAGCAGAAACGGCTCGCTGAGAAAATTCGACAGCAGCAGGAGAAGCTGCAGGCCCTTCGGAAAATTAAACCTATCCGCTCTCAAGCTGACCTGAAGAAATTGCCCTTGGAAGTGACCACCAGACCTTCCACTGAGGAACCTGCACGTAGACCTCAGCATCCTTGGTCGCCCCCTTTACCAGCTGTGATCAGGAATGCCCTGAGCAGACCCCCTTCCATGCAAGCTCCAGCCAGCCAGCCTCGAAAGGCTCATGTTATCAGCAGCACCCCAAAACCCCCTGCCTTGGCAGTCCGGGAGGAGGCTGGTACATCAAGAATGTTCCAGCTACCTGAGGCACCCCGAAAGCCTGTGAACACACCAGTCAAGACTGCTGCCTGCCCTATCCCTCCGATACAGCTACGGGCACCATCTCCACTGCCCAGCTCCAAGAGCAACCGAGAGCTTCCTGCCTCTAAAGTCATCAAGATTCCGGTCAAGAAGCCAGAACCACCCACTAAACTCCCCACGGCTACCCCTGGTCGGAAGCGAAGTCTTGGGGTCTTTGATGCGGAAGAAGCCGAGGAAGAGACTGAGGGGAGGAAGGAGAAGTGTAAGCGGGGCCAATTTGCTGTGAAGGAGGGGAAAAAGGCCTTGAAAGAGGTCTCCAACAGCGCTGGGGAAGAGGATTCAGCTGAGGTTGAGACGGCTCCGAAGGATGAGGGGCTGCCCGTGGAGGTGCGTGTGAACGGGCAGTGGTACACGGGCCACGTTACAGCCGTGAAGGGTGGCCAGCATGTGGTGCGATGGCAGGTGACATTTGACTACGTGCCCACCGACCCGATGCCGCGAGACTGCTGGGTGGAGAAAGGCAGCGAGGATGTGCGGCTGATGAAGCCCGCTTCTCCAGAGATTCAGAGCCCTGACACACAGCAGGCAGGTGGGGACAAGGAGGAGACCGGGGTAGCCCAGCAGGCTGGAGCCATGGTGGAGCCCCGCACTTCCGAGAGCATCCGCACTGAGCCTGACACCACTGCCCCCAACACCAGCCATGAGACCATTGACCTGCTTGTCCAGATGCTCCGAAATTGTCTGCAGTACTTCCTGCCTCAGGGTTTCCCCATCTCGAAGCAGGAGCTGAGTGCTATGAATTCAGACGAGCTAATAGCTTTTCCCCTGAAAGAGTACTTCGAGCAGTATAAAGCAGGGCTGCAGAATCTCTGCCAGTCCTACCAAAGCCCTGCCGAGTCCCGGGCCAAGGCTTCTGAGGAAAGCCTGCGCATCTCCGAGAGGAAGCGGCACCAGACGGAGGAGAAGCTACAGAGGCTGAGGAGCAACGTCGCAGCACTCCTGCAAAAGGTGCAGCAGGACATTGTTATCAACACGGATGATGAGCTGGATGCCTATGTTGCGGACCTCCTCACCGAGGGGAACTGAGTCAGGAGCCGGAGATCAGCCCCTTTGTTGCCCACCTGCCTTTCGACTTTGGTTTGATGCGTATGGGGCACTTGTGCTTTTGGAGGGAAAGATATTCTGATTCTTTGAATCTTCCTCCCTAAGTTAATAAATATGTATTAAAAAAAAATCTTGCCTTCTGCAGCTTTCGTGATCCCAGCTTGCCACTTCTCTGGGCACTGTTCCTTTCCCTGTGGATCAGTCCACACTGAGGATGCGTAATAGTCCATTCTCCTTGGCTTACAGGCACAGGCTTTCTGATGATTCCTGGGGGCACTGCAAGCTGAACTTATTAACAAGTGAATCTATTTTATTTTATTTTATTTTTAGAGACAGGGTCTCGCCATGTTGCCCAGGCTGGAGTGCAATGGCTATTTACAGGCATGATCTGACAACTGATCATCACAGGAGTTTTCATCCTTAACCTCAAACCCTCCCTGGCTTCCTCATTATGGTTGTGACAAGAGTTCCTTAATTTTTAAGTTGGCCATCCTTTTATCATTCTGGATTCCTTATCCACATCCCTCCCCATCCCACTCTCAACTACAATCAGTCCCTAACATACTGATTCTCTGTTCCCTTGTTTGTTTTCTCAAAGCATCGTCTTCCTGTCTAGAAAACAGTCTTGGTCAAGGACCATCAGTTTCTTGCCTTAAGCCCAACAAGAACTTTCTAAGACTTCTCTCCTTCTCCAGCCTTTATCCTACCACGTGGTAGTTTTCCTACATGTAAAATGCAGATGTCGGTGTGTTTGCATTGCTTTCAGAGTGAGGTCCAAACCGCGTGGCCTAGCAAACCAAGCTCTTCATTCTGACCCTTGCCTATCTCTCCTCTCATCTCCCTTCTGGTACCTCCCGACCTCCGCTTGCATACTTTGCTAAACCTGACTCAGTTACTTGCTGTTTCTCAGAATGACCAGAACATTTTGCTTCTCTCTCTCCCCCAACTTTTCATATAATAATCCTTCAGAGTGTCCAAGTCTCTGCCTTTGGCCTCTGGGATAATTTCTGCCTTGTCTTCAAATCTCATTCCTAAAGTTCCCTTCACTTGGAAAGTATCTGTTCACCCACTGTCTACTTACACCCTGCTGCTGAATGCTCTTTCTTGGTGTTTCCATTGCACCTTCTAAGTAACCTCAAGAACAATTCCTTGGCTCGGCGCCTGTGGCTCAAGTGGCGCCAGCCACATACACCTAAGGTGGCGGGTTTGAATCCAGCCCGGGCCCTGCCAAACAACAATGATGGCTTCAACCAAAAAACAGCCAGGCGTTGTGGCGGGCGCCTGTAGTCCCAGCTACTTGGGAGGCAGAGGCAGGAGACTGGCTTGAGCTCAGGAGTTGGAGGTTGCCATGAGCTGTGATGTCATGGCACTCTACCCAGGGGGACAGCTTGAGGCTCCGTCTCAAAAAAAAAAAAAAGAACAATTCTTTTCAAGTTTAATAATCTTTATTAATTTCTCTACTAGATTGTGAGACTTTTGACAATAGTAACTTCTTACATTATTTTATTTATTTATTTATTTATTTGGAGACAAAATCTCACTTTGTCCCCCTTGGTACAGTGTCGTGGTATCACAGCTCACAGCAACCTCAAACTCTCATGCTCAAGAGATTCTCTTGCCTCAGCCTCCCAAGTAACTGGGACTCCAGGTGCCCACCACAATGCCTGGCTATTTTTAGAGACAAGGTCTCACTCTGGCTCAGGCTGGTCTCAAACCTGTGAGCTCAGGTAATCCACCCACTTCAGCCTCCCAGAGTGCTAGAATTACAGGTGTGAGCCATCATGCCAGGCCTAACTTCTTACATTATATCTGTATTCATAGTAAATACGTCTTAGCACACAGTGAACAGTAAATAAATGTGTTGACTTGAGATAAATTGAGTTGGGTTCACCAAAAATAGTTTATCAGCTCTTGACTTCAGAGAGTTACTTCAGCTTTTAGTTCATAAGAAATAGTCATTTCTCCATTTAAATGAAAATTTAACAAAATAGCATCTAGTTGATGTTGACCTGCATAAGAATATAAAAAGTGTTTTTATGAGTATTTTGGCTTGGGATTATAATTTGGCACCAAGATTGGTTTCAATATGTTTAATGACATCCGAGTATGAAAACCACACTGTCTTCTGGCACGAGGACAATTGGGTCTGGTGTGGGGGCAGTTACACAAGTGAGACCCTGCTCCCTTCTTGTCCTCCCTCAATTTTTTACTTCCATTGTCATAGGAGTTCTTTGTTCCTACAGATTGAAATCAGAATGCTCACTTTGGGGGTTGGATGATGTTACTCTAACTCTGGGGAAAAAGAAAAATAAACTCACTGTCATAAGAAGCACTAGAAATGATCTCACCAACCTGCCATCTGTATGACCTGTATTCTGGGCTGTGTTCCAGTAATGGAAATAAGCCTGCTTTGTCCCAGATGCATTTCCACACCCAGGACCTTTTGTCAGCTCTCCCACCCAGACACCCCACAGCGGTTAGTACAGAGTCATTGCTCTGGTACTGCTGGACCTCCAGAGCCAGCCAGTGGTTCTAGGATGCACTTCAGGGGCACGATAAACTCAGGTTTGCACCCATCCGCTCCACTCTCTACTTGTGACAAATGACTGGTCCTCTCCAGTCTTCCCTTTTCCTCAGTTTCCTCATTTATGAAATGTGGATAATCACACTTCCTAGGCTGGGGGAAGCCATGCTTGCAAGGTTCTTTATCCAGCCAGTGTCCTACACATGGTAATTCTGTACCTTCTATTTCAGTTTTATACAAAAAAAGCCATCTATTTCCAGTCCCATCGTTAATTCACAGACCCATTTGCAAACTATTGCTGTGAGAAGTTATTTCTATAGTTGTATATTTCACTTATTGATTAACTTCATCCTGAAGGATGAGTCTTGTTATCTACACCCAGAATCCCATTTATATTTGTCTTCTAGGGCTGCCGTAACAAAGTACTACAAACTACTTGGCGCAGAACAACAGAAATTTATTCTCACAGTACTGGAGGCCCTAAGTCTGAAGTCAAGGTGTTGGCAGGGCCGAGATCCCTCTGACACTTTGGGTAGAGTCCTTCCGTTCCCTGCATAGCCTTTAGCAGTGGCTGTCAATTACTGGCACTCCTTGGTTTGTGACTGTATCACTCCAGTCCCTGCCTCTGTCTTCACATGGCGTTTTCCTCCTTTAAGAAGGACCCTGGTCCTAACAGATACGGGTTTACTCTAATGATTTCATCGTAACCAGATTACATCTACAAAGACACAATTTCCAACTGTGGTCACATTCATAGGTACTGGGGTTAGGACTTCAACCATTTTGTGTTATTTGGTGGGGGGACACAATTCAGCACAGAAAACCATTCAATGAAGAGCTTGTTACCCCCAGCTATTGCAAGGGGTGGTGGAAGACCGGCTTCAGCGACTACTTCAGCCCCTTCCTGAGGTGACACACATTCAATGACTGATTAATACAGGGATATAGATGTCTTGGCCATCTGCTCAACTCAGGACAACTCTGAAGGGCCCTTTCAACTCCAAAGTCCCCTGGGGAATCAGTGGAGGTGGTTGTGCCTGGGTATCAGCTTGGCTTCTCTCTCTTCCTAGTCTTGCTTCTTTTTTTTTTTTTTTTTTTGAGACGGAGCCTCAAGCTATCCCCCTGGGTAGAGTGCCATGGCATCACAGCTCATAGCAACCTCCAACTCCTGGGCTCAAGCGAGTCTCCTGCCTCCGCCTCCCAAGTAGCTGGGAC
>CAUYQV010013459.1:0-24805 GCA_963574575.1 Galagoides demidoff
AAAAAAAAAAAAAAAAAAATTAGCAAAAATACAGACAGATCACATTCAATGCTGGTTTTAACAGAAGGAAATGAATATGTAAATTGGAAGGCTTTCAGACATTACATCTCAACCCTCCTACCCGCCATTTCTTTCTAAGTACGTATCCAAGAGAGATAGCCACACATTTATAGAAATCAACATACATACACACGTTTTCATGGATAAATGCTGGGAACAGGATAAATAACAGTTAGCAAGCACCGCTAATGAGCCCGTATTACCACCATACAATGAAAAATACCTAAGAATGGAACAGAATAAGGTAGATGCATACACACTGACTTGGAAACATCTCCAGAACATATTAAGCCAAAATGCCATGTTAACAAAAAATACAAACTATATAAGAAAATTTGGTAAATTAGACTTTATCAGAATTAAAAACTGCTCTTCAAAAGGCATTGTTGAAAAACGAAAATTCTAGCTACAGACTTGGAGAAAATAAATTTTCAAAACAAAAACCAGATAAATGTATACAGAATATATGCATGTATAACTCCTAAAACTATCTAATTAGAAAGCAGCCCAATAACTATGAGCAAGAGAATTCATACTTCATCAAAGATAATTTATGAATGGCCAAAAACATAAATGGTAGTTAAAATCACAATGAGAAACTACATATTTTAAATAAGTGCTGTTTATAATATGCCAATCAGACCTCAATAATACTGTTTTAAAAACTACACACAAAGTGGTTGTGTGGTGGCGTCTTGGAAACCAGCAGCGCTTGCAGCATGCCTAACCAACTGACTGAAGAGCAGACTACAGAATTCAAAGAAGCTTTTTCACTATTTGACAAGGATGGTGATGGAACTATAACAACAAAAGGAATTGGGAACTGTAATGAGCTCTCTCGGACAGAATCCCACAGAAGCAGAGTTACAGGACATGATTAATGAAGTAGATGCTGATGGTAATGGCACGATTGACTTCCCTGAATTTCTGACAATGATGGCAAGAAAAATGAAAGACACAGACAGTGAAGAAGAAATTAGAGAAGCATCCCGTGTGTTTGATAACGATGGCAATGGCTGTATCAGCGCAGCAGAGCTTCGCCATGTGCTGACAAACCTCGGAGAGAAGTTAGCAGATGAAGAGGTTGACGAAATGATCAGAGAAGCAGATATTGATGGTGATGGTCAAGTAAACTATGAAGAGTTCGTACAAATGATGACAGCAAAGTGAAGACACTGTACAGAATGTGTTAAATTTCTTGTACAAAACTGTTTATTTGTATTTTCTTTGTAACTTATCCATAAAACGTTTCTCACTATTGCCAAAAAAATGCATGTATCGTAATTAGGACTTCATTCCTCCATGTTTTCTTCCCTTATCCTTATCTTACTGTCATTGTCCTGAAATCTTATGTTAGAAAATTGATCAAGTAACATGTTGCATGTGGCTCACTCTGGATATATCTAAGCCCTTCTGCACATCTAAACTTAGATGGAATTGGTCAAAGGAGGGAATATCTGGGTTATGCCTTTCTTAAAAGTAGTTTTTTTAGGAACTGTCAGCATGTTGTTGTTGAAGTGTAGAGTTGTAACTCTGCATGGACTATGGACAGTCAACAATATGTACTTAAAAGTTGCACTATTGCAGCTTGGCGCCTAGCTCAGCAGCTAGGGCACCGGCCACATAAACCAGAGCTGGCGGGTTCAAACCCAGCCTGGACCTGCCAAACAACAATGACAACTACAGCCAAAAAATGCCCCAGCATGGTGGCGGGCACCTGTAGTCCCATTTACTTGGGAGGCTGAGGCAAGAGAATCACTTAAGCTTAAGAGTTTGAGGTTGCTGTGAGTTGTGACGCCACATCACTCTACCAAGGGTGATGTTGTGAGACTCTGTCTCAAAAAAAAAAAAAAAAAAAGTTGCACTATTGCAAAACGGGTGTATTATCCAGGTACTCATACACTATTTTATTTGTACTGCTGGTCCTGTACCAGAAACACTTTCTTTCATTGTTACTTGCTTTTAAACTTTGTTTAGCCACTTAAAGAAAATCTGCTTATGGCACAATTTGCCTCAAATCCATTCCAAGTTGTATATTTGTTTTCCAATACAAAAATTACAATTAAAAAAAAATAAAAACTACACACAACGTAAGACACAACTTCGCCCACAAGAGTAGCCAAAACCTAACCATCCCAAGTGTTAACAGATCTGTAGAGCTGCTGGAACTCTCAGACATTGCTGATAGGAACACACAATGGTACAGCCACTTCAGGAAACAGCTTGGCAGTTTCCATAAAAGTTAAACATATGCTTATCACCCAATCTAGCAAACCCAGAAGAAAGGAAAGCACAGAAAGACTTATATACAAATGGTCATGGCATATTCCTAATAGTCCCACACTGGAACAATTTAATCAACATCCACAAACTGATAAATAGATGAGCAAATCTCTGATAATTTCATGCAAGGGACTATATGCCACAAAAATGAAAGAACACCGGGGTAACATGGTTAGCGGACTGAGGTAGAAGGTGAGGCCTCACCCAGCTCACACAAGCAGGTCTCAGCTCTCCTGCTGTAGGATGACTAATCAATCTGTAAATCCCTCTGAGAGTCTATCAATTGACAACCCAGTATTCAGTAGTCACTAAGTAGAAAATAAAGACAACGTAGGAAGCAGGGTGGAATTCTACTAAGAAAAACAATCCAGACTCCCAGAGAGCTGTCTATAAAGACTGACAACCACTTCTCAGCAAGAGTTCAATGACAAAAAATCCTCTGCCAGAGCAGTAATATTTCTGTGCAAAATACCATTGGTATGAAGTATTTTGGCTCTCTAGGCCAATTCTCCAGGCCATAAAGTTCACAACCTCATCTGATGGTTTTATAAAGCTGTAGGCTTAATGCCCATGAAATTCACATCTAATTTTCAAGATTATGAAAAGGGAAGTAAAGAGCCCTGAGGCAGCATGGTCCAAATTGAGTAGTAGCTTTGCTTCCTGTCTATCTAAACAACACCCCACAGCCCTGAGCACTGGTGGTGCAAAGTGCTCCCTCAGCCTAGCTGTCCTACTGGGCAGGTTTCAGCAAAACCCATGGAAACACAAGGAACAAGAAAGGTTGCCCTTGGGAACTTCAGCCTAGTGATGGCACATAAGTTCTGAAGGGAAAAGTGATGTTACCCTTCTAAGTGTTACTTGTCATGAGCTCTCCAGACCACCATTCCTAATAGGGGGCAGTGTGGTCTACACATCTGAGGTTTTCTCCATCAGCACGGCCAGCACTGACAGTAACAGCAGCTGCCAACAGCGCTAGGGGTACTCCTTACACGGTAAGAAGTGTAAGTGCTGACACTGCGCATGGCTGAGATACCTGCTAGACTGCTATACGAAGGGGTGAGGGCCCCTTCTCTGCTATATGCTCTGTAAGGTAGCCAGAAATGGGAAACCCGGGGGTCAGTCTCTACTCTTATTGAGAGCTGGCTGGGTGACCTCTCCCATCACCTCATCTGTAAACAAGCATAGCACCCATGCCTCAGCTCCTTAGCACCTCAGGGGCTGCAGAGACACTTTTGTAAAAGGGAAAGTGCTTTGTAAACATAAGGGACTCTTATTAATGAAGGGAAACGATACAAGTTTGGCTAGCTGCAGTTGACTGAGAGCCCACCTTCCATGCAGCTCACCCCACTCCTATTTCCAGGCAGCCACATGGCACTGACAGTAGCAGAAAGGCAGCCAGTTCATCAGAGGCACCCTCCAAGCCCCTGCAGGCACCTACTGGCTCTGAAAGTAACAGTTACACACACATCTAATTTTCAAGATTATGAAAAGAGAAGTAAAGAGCCCTGAGGCAGCATGGTCCAAATTGAGTAGTAGCTTTGCTTCCTGTCCTTTACATGTCTCGGTGTCTCAGACAGACACAGAAATGCTGAGTGTCCTCCTCAGTGAGATGGAGGGGGAAGGAGCCATCTAGATGGATGATGAGCAGGCCTAGAGTCAGTCTGCTGCCCCTCAACACATTATCACCTCAACTGTAACCCTCACAACCCGGCGAAGGAGGAACACACTTTAACCTGGGAAGGTTAAAGTAAGTTGGAGACAAAACTTTTTCTTTTTTTTTTGCAGCCATCCATAGAGCACCATGGTGTTACAGCTTTCAGCAACCTCAAACGCTTGGGCTCAAATGATCCTCTTGCCTTAGTCTCCTGAGTAAGCCGGAACTACAGGCACCCTCCACAATACCCAGCTAGTATTTTTTTAGAGACAGGGGCTTGCTTGGGCTGGTTTTGAACTCCTGAGCTGAAGCAATCTACCTGCCTCAGCCTCCCAGAATGTTAGGATTATAGGCATGAGCCTGGAAACAGAACTCTCAATCGCAGGCTCAGCAGAATGAAACAGAAAACAGACCCTATGTTTCCTGAGACCCCTAGAGCATCAACCCAGAGGAGGAATAGTATACAAACTCCAACCCACCAGCACCAGGAACCTCGTATGCAGCAGGACTGCAGGAGAGAGAACAGCAGGTGCAGGTCCTTTCTAAGAACAGCAGCTAA
This sequence comes from Galagoides demidoff, assembly GCA_963574575.1. Classification (NCBI taxonomy): domain Eukaryota; kingdom Metazoa; phylum Chordata; class Mammalia; order Primates; family Galagidae; genus Galagoides; species Galagoides demidoff. Next base: position 4,557 of record CAUYQV010013459.1, read on the forward strand.
ACAGACCCAGTCACTAAGACCCTGGAAAGGCACTAGGAGCCATGCTTCCTCCTGCCTGGGGCCATCACAAATCACCAGCTTCTCCAGCATTTCAGGGCTCAGGGGCTGTGGGATGCTGAGGGGAGCAAACAGAACCAGGGGAAGTGAACCCTGAGGTCCTGACTGCCCAGGGCCAAGGAGCATCCAGACTTCACATACTCCAGACATAGAGCACACCCAACCCCCAGCTTCCTGCACCAAGCCCACAGGCCTGAGTGGGAACTTGAGCTCTATGGAAACCACTCCCCAAGGGCGATGAAGTTTCCATCACTTGGGGACACTTCCACAACCCTGGCAGAGCATAGAGTGCTTATGCTGTGGGAAGCAGCTGTACAGGGCCCAGAAATGGCCGTGACCTGAAGGCTCCCCAGATGGACATTTTGGGGAAGACAATACAGTGGCCCAAGTAAGGAAAGAGGCTTCTCCATTGTCCACTGTGGATCCCGGAGGTCCACCCAGGAGCCTGTGCAGGACAGGGAAGGCAGGCAGTGCAGTACTTTTCCACAGCTCCTCTGGGTAGGGGCAACACTGCTCTCTAGGCCTTTGTCGACCTACCCTTCTTGAATACTTAGGTTCAGCTTCCAATACTTTTCCTTTAAAAAGAAATGCCTGACACCTCTTTTTAATAATTTCCCATGAGAACCAGATAGTGAGCAAACAAATACTTTTATTAGCAGAGACCAGAAGAAGAGCCTCCTTTCCAACAGGACACTGGCTCCCAGAAATGAAAGGCGGGGCTTTGAGACATAAGCCCCTGAGTCTCAGTACTGAGTCACAAAGATCAGTCTGAAATCCTCCCAGGAGCCTGGAAACTATCCTCAGGGTCATGTGCACTTTCCAGAATATCGAACAAAAGCCAGCTCCTTTCAGAGGGAGTGTGGCTACCGACCCCTGCTGGCCAGCAGAGCTGCGTAAGTCCTCTCCTGGGCTGACCCCAATCCTCTTCCCACAGCAACTTCCGGCTCAGCTGGGATCCTGCAAGTAAGCTTCAACACATCCTGGCCGGAAAACTCAACAGTGCATGTGAATTCACCAAGAATTATATGTTACAAAGCAAACAAAAATTGAGGTATCAGAAGACAGACTAGAGGGAAACACCTAAAATGCTTTCTCCTCTCCTCTTTTGCCCCAAATTCCTTTTAATAAACATGTATTTTAATAATGAAAAACCACATATTTTTAAAAATTACTTGAACAGGGGCAGCGCCTGTGGCTCAGTGAGTAGGGGGCCAACCCCATATACCGAGGGTGGCGAGTTTGAACCCAGCCCCAGCTAAACTGCAACAAAAAAATAGCCGGGCCTGGTGGCAGGCACCTGCGGTCCCTGCTACTCAGGAGGCTGAGGCAAGAGAATAGCCTAAGCCCAAGAGCTGGAGGTTGCTGTGAGCTGTGACACCATAGCACTCTACCGAGGGCTACAAAGTAAGACTCTGTCTCTAAAATAAAATAAAATAAAAATTACTTGAACATAAACAAAAATAATACACACACCTACAAGCACTATCTAGCTTAGGCAAGAGGTTTTGCCCACATTTACTTACCATAACCCAACACTGTTTTAGGGTCCTACCAGTGACCAGCAGCCTACAAACAGAGGTCAGGAAAGACGATTCATTAAGAAAGGAAAGGTAGGGTGGCGCCTGTGGCTCAAAGGAGTAGGGCGCCGGCCCCATATCCTGGAAGTGGCAGATTCAAACCCAGCCCTGGCCAAAAAAAAAAAAAAAAAAAGAAAGAAAGGAAAGCTATGGGGTGGCTTATGCCTGTAATCCTAGCACTATGGGAGACTGAGGCAGGTGGACTGCTTGAGCTCAGGAGTCCAAGACCAGCCTCAGCAAGAGCAAAACCCTGTCTCTAAAAAAAGTATTATGGCTGGTGGCTATAGTCCTAGCTACTTTTACAACAAAACTAAAAATGTCCAACATGACAAGGTGGAGCTCATTTTAAAGAAACCAGAGGAGCCTAGAAAATGCAGGGATGTGTCAAGGAAACAGCCTGAAAGCCAAGAGTGACTGAGCTCTGTAAGTCAGAGTGGGCTGAACCATTGAGCAAAAGCTCAAAGAGCTCTCAGGAAACCAGTTTCCACCTGGAACCTAGAAACCAGAAAGAACTCAAACAACTGGAGTACATGTTGTGGATGAAGGAAGAGTACCAAGTAGCTGGCCTGAGGGGGAACAGGAATCCCACAGACTACTAAGCAAGAGCTGGAATTCAGAGTAAGACCCTGGTGAAACATGGACTATCTCCTGGGCAGAGGAGCCAAAGTGCTCCAAGTTCGAGCAGCTGCCAGACCTCAGCCTTTGGCTAAAGAGAGCCCAGGATAAGCTGGGCTCCTGTCTGGCTGACCTGCTCCCCACTCATACCCTTTGCCTGACCCTTATACCCCACAGCTCCCGCACTGCTACCAACCAGATGTGCATTCTCTCACTTGGTCCCCCAAAGCTTGTTGGCTGGAATACAAGCCATCCACACCAGCAATCATCAGCCTGGAAACATGCTCTGAGGGACAGGAGGCTCTGCAAGGAACCTGTGGCATGGCTGTTTCAGGACCTCCACTCCTGGAGCTCTGACTGCACACACATTGATGTTGAAAATCATCCTGGGTAAAAGACTAGAGTGGCTCTCCCCCCAGGTCTCTCTATTCAATAGCCCCTTCCTTATTTCATCAAGACACCAGCCACCCTGTGTCTTACTATGCCATACCACCCCAGGGCATAAAATCCTTGACACTCTGATGACTTATAAAAGTGAACAAATATAATGAGCCAGCAACAAATCCTTGTATAAGTCAGGCGGTTTACAATTCTTTTCTCCAAAAAAACTGAAGAAATACCTAATTAAGATGCCATTTAAGGATAGATCTTTACAAATAAATTTTGAAAGTATGTGCCAAAAAAATCACATAATGATCTTAAGAGTTCTTGGAATTAAGCAACACCACTGCATAAAACTTCCATTCCCACTTAATATTTATGTGAATAAGGCTATTCAACACTTACACCTAATGCCACATGATAATGCCATTATCATTATGTGATGTACACCTAATCAAATTTTACTTTATGTTGAACAATTTGTGAAATATGTAAACAATTGTGCTATTTTGGTCAATTGCATAACATAAATTATAAAGATGATTCTTCAATATAGAAGAAAAATTTTAATGCTTAGAACTGAATGGGTAACAAATTTTTAATTTTTAAATTTAAATGTATATACACTTTTTATGGCAAACAAGCATTATATGGTAAGCAATAAAGTACTTTAAAAAATAAAAATACATAACTTCAAAAAAGAGACTGTTCATGTTTTTTTTTTTTGAGATGGAGCCTCAAGCTATCCCCCTGGGTAGAGTGCCATGGCATCACAGCTCACAGCAACCTCCAACTCCTGGGCTCAAGCGAGTCTCCCGCCTCTGCCTCCCAAGTAGCTGGGACCACAGGCGCCCGCCACCATGCCTGGCCATTTTTTTGGTTGCAGGCCATCATTGTTGTTTGGCGGGCCGGGCTGGGGATTCGAACCCGCCACCTTAGGTGTACATGGCTGGCGCCTTAGCCGATTGAGCCACAGGCGCCGAGCCATTCATGTTATTTTTTAAAGTGCACAATGGTGGTTATCCAAATCACAAGGTTATTCATAATCTACTATGTATTTTAAAAAGTGATGGCAACAAGTAATTTTCAAACTCCCAATATTTGTGTTATGCAATACACATACATTTCTAGCTGTAGATTTCTTTCTTTTTTCTTTTTGCAGTTTTTGGCCAGGGCTGTTTGAACCCTCCACCTCCTGCATATGAGGCAGGTGCCTTACTCCTTTGAGCCACAGGTGCTACCCCTCTAGATGTAGATTTCTAAGGCAGGTTTCCAGGCCTTGCTACTGCATGTGTCCATGTGAGGGACAATCTCCCTACTATTTGCCAAGCCATCCACCCCACCCTGCCCCTTCCCAAAAGCACCACCAAATGCCCAGTTCCAGGCTCCTCACTACCCTGGGTGCCTCTACTGGGCCAATCTAGACTGTTAAATTCTCCCACAAAATATAGCATCCAAAACAGCAGTCTGTATATTGGTTGCTAAAGAAAGGTAGTAATGGTCTTCCAACCTAAAATGTACTGAAATTCTTATTTGCCCACAGTTGCTTTGAGAAGTACTGAGCGTGTTCATGTGCAATGTGTCCACCCTCTGCTCCATCAAGAGGGAGACCAGCAATCGGAGCCCTCCCTCACTCCCTCTGGGTTAGGTGGTTAACGGAACAGACCCAGGAAGGGGCAGGCGAGTGTCGCATGGGCACCTGCAGCAGCCTTACCTCCAGGTGTGCTTCCTCATGGCCTGGAGAAGCCTCAGGTGTCAACAATGTCTCTTCTGTTGATGCCTTCTTTAACTTTTTGTTCTTTTTCTCTGTCACTTTGGGAATTTTTCTCTTCTGTTTTGCCATCCTACAGCAGAGAAACTGAATTGTTAAACTCATAGGAAATAAAAGGTTTTAGACCTAAACAAAGAGGCAGAAGGTCCTTTGCCACTGTAGAAGAAACACGAAAGTCATGCAGAAAATATGCAAAATACAAAAGTTAAAGTCAAACCCCCTAGTTTTATCACCTGTGGACAACCAACTTAGCATATGGGGGTATATTTCCTTTCTTTTTTCTGAGTGTTTTTATTTAACATAGCTGCCTGCAATCATGCATAGAGTAGATATATATATTTTTCTGTGTTTCTAATTTAATATGAATACAAAGCTTTTAAAATTAAGAGAGATGCCACTTTTATTTTTTTTTGAATACATAGGATTCTTTTTTTTTTATTGTTAAATCATGTTTGTGCACATTAATACTATCATGGGGTACAGTGTGCTGGTTCCATATACAATTTGAAATACTTTCGAGATGCCATTTTTAGTGACAGAATCATAACTTTCCAAAAGTGAAATTTGTTCATTCCCTAATTATGAAGTATTTTGAATTATTTTTATATTCTACTTGTATGAACTAACTCAGACTCTCCATCAACTGGGAAGCCCTTGGCACTATCTGGCCCATCACCAGGACACCTGGCCACCCACAGGACCAAGGTGAGCCCAGCATGTCTCATCTGAGAGTGTGAGGATCTCAGATACCCTTAATGAGGTCTAGCTTCTCAAGTACAGCAATGTCTAGAACTCCATGCACAAGACAGAAGAGAAGTCAAGTCCATGAATTATAAAACAAATTCCTTTCCAGGACTGTGATGAAGTAACCAAGAAAAATGATACAGGAACCTGAACACACATTGGAGGAGTCAGGGCAGAGAGCCCTAGACCTGGTAGAGGGGTGTTGGCTACTGCCACGGGCTCTCAGCAGGGCAGGTGGTCTTAGGAAGAACTAGGGGGAGCGAGGCTATTTTCTAAGATGGAAGAATCAGGAACTGACCTGCCTACTACTGCAGGGAGCAACAGCAAGAGCAGGAAGAGCCCACCCCCCACTCCCGACTCCTATGCTGTTCCTCTCCCTCACCTACCCCATCCCCCTCATTCCCCACCTCTGGTACCCTCACTGCATGGAACCTAAGAAGCAGCCGAAAATAGAAAAGTATTCTGCAGTATCCCCATAGGTATGATGTGAGCCTCCCTGAGTATAAAGGTGCCCCTGGTGCTTTACCTCCTAGAGAGGTATCAGCCCACACATACACTGCTGTTTGTTACACCTTGTCTCTATTGAAACAACTCATACATCAATAAAGGATCAAATCAGGGTAAACCAATAAGGTGAAATCCCACTCAGAAATTAAAATTAGACACAAAGTGGAAAATACAGACTATTTTGTATATATAGCCCATTTTGTGTAATAATACCGAAAATAGCAATAATACTAGAGAAAGCACACACAGGTAAAACTGTCTTGAAGGATACACATATAAACAAAACCTTTCACGTTATCTGTATCTAGGATTTGGGATTATAGTGACTTTCTTTTTTTCTTTTCGACAAAGTCTCACTCTGTTCCCCAGCCTAGAGTTTTATGGTGTCATCATAGCTCCCTACAATCTCAAACTCCTAGGTTCAAGCAATCCTCCTGCCTCAGCCCCCTCAGTAACTGAGACTACAGGCACCGGCCACAATGGCTTGCTAATTTTTCTATTTTTAGTAGAGATGGGTCTCACTCCTGTTTAGGCTGGTCTCAAACTCCTGAGCTCAAGCAATCCTCCTGCTTCAGCTTCCCAGAATGCTATGTTTTTTTATAGCTGTTTTATTTCATTTTTTTCAAGGCTAAATGCTTTAAAAATGAAGATTTTTGTTTTATAATAGTCTTTTAAATTTTTATTTTTATAAGGCCTACTAATATCAACTTTTATTCTGACCAATTATAATTTCATTTTCTTTATCCTGCGCCCACCCCAGTAGCTTCAGTCCCTATAGTTCAGATTTTTATATAGTCATGTGTCACTTAACCTGAGGAATCATTGGTAGACAATTTTGTCATTGGGCAAATGTCAGAGTGGACTTGTGCAAACCTAGATGGCAAGCCCACTGCACACCCAGATGTGCTTCGCGGTACAGCTATTGCTCCTGGGCTGCAAACCTACTCTGCACAGCATGTTACTATGCTGAATGCTGCAGACAGTTGTAACACTATAGCAAGTATCTTGGTGTCTAAGTAAACTGAAACATAGAATAGGCACAGTAAAACACTGCATTATAATCTTACAGGTGCACTGCCACACAGTCAGTCCATCATTGATGTCATTGTCAAATGTCATTATGCAGCACACCCTCCATCTACATAATATGTGCTAGTAAATAAAAACTTCATACATTTATACAAGTTAGAGGTGCTTTTAAGACTGAAAGTTTATGGGGTGGGCACACAGACTCAATGCCTTCTACCCTTGACACCAGAATGTATTCTGGACTGATGTTCAAAAATACAACTCATTCCTTCAACAAATATTTACTGACAGCCAACTCTGTACCAGGTACCATGCTAGATGCTCAACACACAGCAAAAAAGGGACAAACAAGAGCCTTGACCTCATGGAGCTCCCCTTCCAGAGACAAAGACAAGTAAACAAGTCATACTTTTACCCAGGGAAGCAGAATGAAGTAAGCCCAGTGTGACAAGAGACTCCCAAGAATGAGAGCATGTCAGGAGGCCTCTGCAAGGACCAGAGCATGACCAGAGCAGGCAGTGTGAGCCAGGGAGATATGTATGACGTGGCAGGTGCAGAGGCCCTAAGCCCACAACTGCTGAGTGGCCAGGTGGGTAGGAGCCAAGGAAGACCCCAAAGATGTGCCAAGGCTGCAAGGGTCCAGAGCAGAGACTCCTGCCCTCACACTGTCTCAGCCAGGTGTCCCTCTTACATGTGAACAGACTTACCAAGACATAAGCCTCCCCCTTTCCACAGGGACAAATGGAGAAACCACACCTCCAGGCACAGTGGGTGGCATTATGTATGTGCCTGCCTGCCACTCACAGTCCTGGTCCCCACACACTGGCTTGCTTCCTGTTCACATACCACCTCCAGGATGCATTCCACAGGCCAGGAGCTGCTTCAGGCAGCCAAGCACATGTCCACATGGAGCTCACATTCTCATGAGGAAAGACACCGATAACTACTTTGCAAAAAAGTAATAAGAAAAGGGATACTAGATAGTAGCAATTTCAAAAAGGTTATAACAGAAAGGGCTCAGAAGCAATGAGCACACCTGGTGTACAAATTTGGGTCTAAATATCACTCTCTGTGAGAAAGAACCAGGGAAGTACAAGGCCAAGCTGAGGTTCCAGGGGAGGCCAGAAACTAAGGAACACTTAAACAGTTGTGGGTCCCAGACCAGAAGACAGGCTCCCTCTGCTCTGGATGGGGCTGTCATTGAATATACCACACTGAAAGAATATTACCATTATGGAACCAGGACATTCCTAACTCCATATTCTTTAATTAAGTCTTATCTTTAAAAAGTATCCGAAGGTAGAGGCCACAATTTCAATTACCAATGTAATAAGAAATCTCAAAAGAACAAGAGACTGTTGACACAGGGACTGTGAAAAGACAAAGGACTGAGCCAGTCAATTACCTTGTGAGAGAAATAAGAAAAGTTCAGCAAATATTTACATACCAGTTACTATAAAAGTTAAGTTAAATCTATATTCATTCTGTAAGTTACCATTAAAAATGTAATCACTAAGTGTATTTGCTAAAAAGAAGGAAAAGACTTTTCCATATTATGCAATATGTTTCTTTTAATGGTTTTAAGAGATAGTGACTCACAGCTTTTAGACAGTGAATGTTTGTGATAGAAAATGACACTTACTTTCATTTATGGTCAACTGATTTTCAACAAGGGTGCCACAATAATTCAGTGGGAAAGGACAGTCTTTTTAGCCCATGGTGCTGGGACAAATGCTTATCCACAAACCAAAGAATGATCTGGAGCCCTACCTCACACCATACATAAGAATTAACTCAAAAACAGATCAAAATCCTTAATGTAAGAGCTAAAACTATGAAATTCTTACACGAAAACATAGCACTAAATCTTCATGACTTTTGATTAGGCAATGAATGGTCTCTTAGATATGACAGCAAAAACATTAACAGCAAAAGAAAAATAGATAAGCCATGTGCAGTGGCTCATGCCTATAATCCTAGCACACCGGGAGGCCAAGGTGGGAGGACTGCTTGAGCTCAGGAGTTCAAGACCAGCCTGTGCAATATAGTGAGATCCTGTCTCTACTAAAAACAGAAAAACCAGCAGGGCATAGTTTCCATCTTTTACTTCTACCCATGACCCTCTAGCCAATTTCCAACGAAGCACCCAAAATGACTTTTAAATTTATCTAAATCGGGCTGGGCACTGTGGCTCAAGAACAGCCCTGTGTTACAGACATCTGACTGACAGGCAACTCACTTATGAAGGCCAGTACAGGTAATAGGTAAATGTACCTGCTCCAACTTCAATATAAATTCAACTTAAGGGCTGGGCACAGTGGTTCTCACACCTGTAACCCTAGCACTTTAGGAGGCTGAGGCAGGTGGATGCCTGAGTTTAGGAGTTTGAGACCAGCATGAGCAAAAGCAAGGTCCCATCCCACTAAAAACAGAAAAACTAGCCAGGTGTTGTGGTGGGTGCCTATAGCCCCAGTTACTCAGGAAAGCTGAGACAAGAGGATCTCTTGAGCCCAAGAGTTTGAGGTTGCTGTGAGATATGATGCCATACTGCTCTACCAGTATGACAGAGTGAAACACTGTCTTAAAACAAAAAATTTTTTTCAACTTAAGAACAAACCTACAGAACCTATCTTGTTCATAAGCTGAGGACTACCTGTATTTGGTAGCCGGAAGAGATGTGGAGGAAGTAGGGGATAGTAAGAAAGGTAATAATCATAATAATTATCACCAAAATCAGTAATGTATTGAAAATGTACCACAGGCCCTACTCTCAGGGCTTAACACACATTACCCACTTACATCTTGTGCCCAACGAGGTAAGCACATAGATGAGGAAACTGAAGCACATCCATCAGAGCAGGAAGTCAACAGACCAAGCCCCAAATTGGTAAACAAAAACACTCAATGAAAAAAAACATTTAATGTTAATTTTTCTAAAATAATAAACTAAACTTGCTTCTGAGGAGCAAGACAGATTGGGGTAGTGTGAATGCTGTTTTTAAGTCTTCTAGTACTATTTGAATGTTTTAGTTACCTACACACATTTCTTTTGAAATGGGGTCTCACTCTGGCTAGAGTGCAGTGGCTTTATCATAGCTCATTGCAACCTCAAACACCTGGGCTCAAGTGATCCCCCTGCCTCAGCCTCCCAAGTAGCTGAGACAACAGATGTGAGCCACCATACCTGGCTAATTTATTTTTTGTAGAGATCAGGTCTTGCTATGTTGCCCAAGCTGGTCTTGAACTCCTGGCCTCAAGTGATCCTCCCACCTTGGCCTCCTAAAGCTCTTTGCTAACATGATAGGTTTTTAAATGTCTTTTTTTTTTTACATACAAGGGTTTTTTTTAGTTATGTTATACAGTATTGAGTAGAGAATGATAAAAAGGACATTATCATGCCCTGCTAATGGGAGAATAAATTGGTAGAGCCTTCCTAAAAGGTAATTTTACAGCATTTATCAAGTGCTTTGGTCTAGTAATTTCACTTCTAGGAATTTATCCTGATGAAATAACCACAGACAGAGATTTCTATGTAAGAATGATAGTGGGAATATTATCTGTTATATTAAAAAACTGAAAACATCATAATTGTCCAAAAATAGCAGTTGATAAACGAATGCCTCCTTTATGCAAAGGATACTCCTGCACATAACAAATAACAACTGTATCAGAAAACATTCAGTCATATGAATAAGTTCTCATGATACAACAGAAACCGAAAAAACAGCATATGTATCTACACATATATAACATGACCCTTGTCTTGTAAGAAAAAATATATAGCTGAGTGTGATGGCTCATACATGTAATCCTAGCACTCTGAGAAGCTGAGACAGGCAGATTGTTTGAGCTCAGGAATCTAAGACCAGCCTGAGCAAGAGCAAGACCCCATCTCTAAAAGTAGCTGGGCGTTGTGGTAGGCACCTATAGTCACAGCTACTAGGAAAGTGGAGGCAAGGGGAATTGTTTGAACCCAAGAGTTTGAGGTTGCTGTGAGCTATGTCATGGCACTCTACCCAGGGCAAAGTGAGACGCTGTCTCAAAAAAAAAAAAAAGGCAGTGCCTGTGGCTCAATGAGTAGGACGCTGGCCCCATATACCAAGGGTGGCAGGATTGAACCTGGCCCCAGTCAAACTGCAACAACACCAACAAAATAGCCAGGCATTGTGGTGGGAGCCTGTAGTCCCAGCTACTCAGGAGGCTGAGGCAAGAGAATCGCCTAAGCCCAAGAACTGGAGGTTGCTGTGAGCTATGACCCCACAGCACTCTACCAAGGGTGACAAAGTCAGATTGTCTTTAAAAAAAAAAAATTGATACATACACCTAAGGTGGCGGGTTCGAAGCCAGCCCAGGCCCTCCAAACAATGATGGCTGCAACCAAAAAAATGGCCAGGTGTTGTGGCAGGTGCCTGTGGTCCCAGCTACTTAGGAGGCGGAGGCAGGAGACCCGCTTGAGCCCAGGAGTTGGAGGTTGCTGTGAGCTGTGATGCCACAGCACTCTACCCAGGGGGACAGCTTGAGGCTCTGTCTCAAATAATAATAATTATTATTATTACATAAGAATTTGCACGAAGGAAAAAATTAGAAGAAAATGCATTAAAATAGTAACATTTTATTTATTTATTTATTTTGAGACAGAATCTCACTATGTCACCCCCAGGAGAAGTTCACAGCAACCTTAAACTCCTGGGTTTAAGCAATTCTCTTGCCTCAGCCTCTCAAGTAGCTGGGACTACAAGTGCCCACCACAATGCCCAGCTATTTTTTTTGTTGTAGTTGTCATTATTCTTTACCAGGGCCAGGCTGGGTTTGAACCTGCCTGCCTCAATGTATTTGGCCGGCACCCTGAACACTGAGCTATGAGAGGCTACACTAAGCCTAAAATAGTAACATTTTAGTCGGTGGAATTATAAGAATGTTTATTTTTTCCCTTATACTTTTCTGTAATCTCTACAATGAAAGCAGATACTAGCTCAAATGTTCAATGAAGCTAACAGTGGTCAGACAAGCTTGAGGCAGACAGCTAGGGGTAGAGAGAGAACTGGTCTCTGTCACCAAGGAGGACAACTGCAGGTCTCCAAGAAACTCCACAGGACTGTAAAAAATAAATCAGACTACAGGAGAAAAAAAAAAATTCTGTATTTAAATCTGAAAATATCACCCATAGCTGCAGCTGTGGCTCTCACCCAACACACCTGAAGTGACCTCTGCTGTGGTCTGGGCAGGTTCGAGAGAGGGGCACCTCCCAACTAACTGGGCAAAGGCCCACCTCAAAAATGGGTCTGGGCCCTCACAACCCACACACGTCTGAGAGTTCCTGTACCAGGACTGTGGCCTTGTCCCATCTACTCTGGTACTAACGGCAAGGCCATAGTTCTGACTCACCTAGTTTGAGGAGCAGCCTCCCTAGCCTCTGCCACTCTTCTCATTGACTCCACTCTCTCCCATCCTTCCTCCCTCCTGCAGCCATACTACCCTGTCACTATAATAACTCCAAGCCCACCATCATTTCAGTGCCAAGCCCATTTCTCATCTTTCCAGCTACCCACCTCTAGTCACCCTGGAATAATCTTTCAACTCCAGCAAGAAGTGCATCCATTGATCCTATGTTTTAATGTCCCTAATTCCTCTGTGCTCGGATTTCCACAATTTCCACAGCCCAGCATCACAGTCACGCCTTTACACATATACTCTCAGTTCCCTTGTACCTCTCTCCCTTCATGGTACCTGCCTGGTAAAACCCCAACTCCACTGCCTTCTCCTACCTGCCTATGTCTACTCTAAGGCTGGAACTTCACATAGCTGAGGAATCTACAACACGAGGCTGATGGTCTGTTTAAATTCAAAACCAGGCTCAGCGCCTGTAGCATAGTGGCTGTGGCACCAGCCACATACGCTGAGGGTGGCAGGTTTGAACCCTGCCCTGGCCAACTAAACAACAATGGCAACTGCAACAAAAATAGCCGAGCGTTGTGGCGGGTGCCTGTAGTCCCAGCTACTTGGGAAACTGAGGCAAGAGAATCGCTTAAGCCCAAGAGTTTGAGGTTGCTATGAGCTATGATGTCGCAGCACTCTACCAAGGGTGACACAGTAAGACTCTGTCTCAAAAAAATAAAAATAAATTCAAAACCACTACCCTCAGGTCTTTAGTGCTACCTGGCAGTTCCACTACATTTCTACTCCAGCCACTCTTCCATCTTCATCCTTTCACCTCTCCTAATCCTCCAACATCTGATTCTGATTCTGCCTTCTCATGGATGACTTCAGTTCCTGATCACTGACAAGAAATAATCAGAGGGAATCCGCACAAGCTCCCACCACATCTACCCATCAACCAGCACATCCAAGCTCCTGCCAAGGCCAACTCCTCCTATTAGCACCAGGTCTCCTCCCTCCTCCCACCTCCCAAGGGCATTACTCTAAGCCAGGGGTTCTCAACCTGTGGGTTGCGACCACTTTGGACTGTATTAAAGGGTTGCAGCATTAGGAAGATTAAGAACCACTGTTCTAAGCAATTTCCTCCTCTCCCATGTCATGAGCTCTTCCCTCAATTATGATCTCCCCCATCTTTAAAACTCTCTCAACTCTACGTGCCATTTAATGTACGCTGTTTCTCAGCTCCCTCCTGCAGCCAAGTCCTCAAGAGTTGTCCACCTTCACTGTTTCTAACTCCTTTCCACCACTCTCCTGTGCACCTTCCCCCATCAGCCTTCTGCCCCAACCACTCTACCCCAGTGACACCCAGGTGGCTCAATCCCACTGAGGATCTTCACTACAGAACTTAATCTGACCTGACAGAAGTGACTGACAGTCAATCCCTCCTTCCCTCTTTATGTGTTTTTCATTTGGTATCCAGTACAGATAGCACACTTACCCCTTGATCACCATGACCTTGAACACTAAAGGAATCTAGGCTTAGTGCTCAGCCTCCTCAATCCCTCAGTGATTTCACTCATGTGGTTCCAAATACCAACTAGATGCTGATGACTTCTAGCTTCCTCTATTTAGAGGTCTCTTCTTTTTTCTTTTTTCAAAACAGTCACACATTGTTGCCCAGGCTAGAATGCCATGGCATCATCATAGCTCACAACAACCTCAAACTCTTGGGCTCAAGCAATTCTCTTTGGTTCAGGTTTCCCATAGCTGGGACTACAGGTACCCACCATGATGCCTGGCTAGTTTTTTCTATTTTTAGTAGAGATAGAGTCTTGGTCTTGCTCACACTTGTCTTTAACTCCTGAGCTCAAACAATCTACCTGCCTCAGCTTCCCGAAGTGCTAGGATTATAGGTATGAGCCACCGTGCCTGGCTAGAAGTCATTTCTTAACACTCTACCTGAACTATACTGCCAACTCAACAATACATATATATATACACACACACACACACACACACACACACACATACCTCACCTACACTTGTATCATTTCAAACTCCGTATGTCATAATCAAGCCTCCTGAGCATCTTCCACAAACCGTATCTTCTTAGTGCCTGTCCTCACAATAAATAGCTATCTGATGAAATACAGATTTTAGCTAGAACTTAAAATCTTCATGCTATCCACAGCTACTCCCTTTTTTAACCTTGTAACTCACCACTAAATCCTGCTGGCTCTATCTTTGAAATACACCTACAATTTGACTACCTTTTACTACCTCTACCTTTAATATCCCGGTCCAAGCTACCACCCACTACTTAGATCATCCATAGCTTCCATCTCTCACTTCTGCCCATGACACTCCAGCCAATCTCCAACAAAGCATCCAAAATGACTTTTAAAATACCTAAATCAGGCCGGACTCCGTGGCTCACACTTATAATCCTAGCACTCTGGGAGGCTGAGGCAGGTGGACTGCCCTGAGCTCACAGGTTCAAGACTAGCCTAAGCAAGAGCAAGACCCCATCTCTAAAAAAATAGCCAGGAGTTGTGGCGGGTGCCTGTAGTTCCAGCCTCTTGGAAGGCTGAGGCAAGAGAATAGCTTAAGCCAAAGAGTTGGAAGTTGCTGTGCTCTATGATGCCATGGCACTCTACCAAGGGTGACAAAGTGAGACTGTCTCAAAAAATAAATAAATAAATAAAATACTTAAATAAGGCTGGGTACAGAGTGGCACCTGTGGCTCAAAGGAGTACGGCGCTGGACCCATATGCTGGATGTGGTGGGTTCAAACCAAGTCCCGGCCAAAAACCACAAGAAAAAAAAAACTTAATGTTAAAAAAAAAAATCAAGCTGGGTACAGTGGCTCATGCCTATAATCCTAGCACTCTGGGAGTGGGAGGCCAAGGTGGGGCAATTGTTTGAGCTCAAGAGTTCAACACCAACCTGAGCAAGAGTGAGATCCTGTCTCTTGCAAAAATAAAAAAGTTATCTGGGCATTGTGGCAGGACCCTGTAGTACCAGCTACTTGAGAGGCTGAGGCAAGAGGTCTGCCTGAGCCCAGGAGTTTGAGGTTGCTGTGGGCAATGATGCCATAGCACTCTAACCAGGACATCAAAGTGAGACTTTGACTCAAAAACAAACAAACAAAAAAACAAACCACCTACATCAGCCAGGTGCAGTGCCTGACACTTGTAATTCTAGCACACTTGTAGAGGCCAAAGCAGGAGGATCACTTTAGCCTGAGGTTCAAAACCAACTCAGGACAGATAGAAAGACTCATCTCTACAAAAAGTAAAAATTATCCAAGTTGGTGACGATGAGCCTCTAGTCCTAGCTACTTGGAAGGCTCAAGGAAGATCACTTGAGCCTAGGAGTTGAAGGTGACAGTGAGCTAAGACAGCACCACTGCACTCCAGCCTGGGCAAGACCCTGTCTCCAGTAAAAGAATAAATAAACAAAATAGAATAAAATACCTAAATCAGATTATGTATCTCCACTTGTCTCCCCTCCAACCTTCAGAAGGTTTCTCCTTCCACTTAAGAGGAAAAGTCGATTTGTCTCCACTCCAACCTTCAGAAGGTATCTCCTTCCACTTAAGAGGAAAAGTCAAAGTCCTCGCAGGTCTTTTAAGACTGGGACCTCACCTCCTCTTTCACTCTCTTCTGCTCAGTTGGCCCCAGCCACGCTGGACTCCCTGCTAGCTCCCCCTGCACTTGATGTTTCCTCTACCTGGAACTGTCCTCTAGTGCCTCCCTCCTACACTTGCTCCCCTCCACTCTCTAGGCCCAATTCTGATACTTCTCCGTGATGGTGACCAGCCCGCGATGTATGTATCTTACCCACTTGCCTTTCCCCTGCAGAACGCAGGCTCACTAGATCAAAAGCTTATCTGCCCTCCACTTAACTGCTGTCGCCCCAGTGACTTAAAACAGTGCCAATACACGGGAGGAACCCAATGAACGTTTTGTAAATGAATGAATGAAAGATGAAAGGAAATGCAAAGCATACTTATGATAACATGTAAGAGCGGAAATGCCTGGCATGACAGCTAAGGCTTAACTCAGCATCTACGGAGGAAAACACCGTGGTCAGCGCCACCGCGAAGGCCGCCCCGCGGACCTAGAACTAAGCGATGCCTTCAGCTTAACACTGGGTACACAGAAGGCGGACGTGGAGTGTTGGGCCTCAGGCCCAGCCAATCACTACACAGCACCGCAGACCCGAGAGCCGAACCCTGTTCCGCCCGGCGAGGCCCCTGCGCTCCCACGTGGATGGGCCCGGAACCCCACGGACACTCGCGGGGGCCCTCCCGGGGCTCGGGATCATCGCAGCTCCCGGACCCACCTTGCCACCCGCCAGGCCACCGCCCGGCCACCAGGCCACCTTATCACGCACCTACCTGCGCCCACCCGCGCGAGCCCAGCGGCGTCACCGACGCCGGCTTCCGGCAGAGCCCCGCGCTGGGGATACTCACCAGTCCCGCCTTCGAGCGCGCGGCGCCTCCCATTAGTCGAGGCCTGCCTCTGTCTCGTCTCCGACCAATGGAACAGGGTGGCCGTACGGGGGCGGTGCTTTGCCCGGGCGCGGACTGATGACGCCATATTCGGGGGCCCGCTGGTTGCTAGGATAGCAGCTGGTTGCCAAGGCAGCTTGCCTCTTCGGCACGTGCGGGCGGTGTGGCTCCGGCCACCAGGGGCCAAGTTCGGCGCCAGTGGAGGCTGGAGGATGCAGCCCCGACCTGTGCCCACGGGGCTGCCTGGCGGGCAGGAGCTCAGAGTGGGTGCCTCAGAGAGGGTCTGAGGCGCTGAGTTGAGAGCGCTCTCAGGGTTCTAATGATGGTGTCAAACCTAATGTTAAACTTCAAAAAATCAGAATGCAAGGCCGGGAGTGGTGGCTGTAATCCTAGCACTCTGGGAGGCCAAGCCAGGTGGATTGCCTGAGCTCAGGAATTCAAGACCAACCTGAGCAAGAGCGAGACCCGGTCCCTAAAAATAGGCGGGCATTGAGGCAGGCGGCTGTAGTCCCAGCTACTTGGGAAGCTGAGGCAAGAAGACTGCCTGAGCACAAGAGTTTGAGGTTGCTGTGAGGTATGATACCATGGCACCTACCAAGGGTGACAAAGTGAGACTCTTCTCTATAAATAAATAAATAAATATCAAAATGCAAAGAGTGGGTGAGAAAAACAAAGAACTGTTATCTGACCAATGCAAGTCCTCTTAGTTGTCAGGCCTCAGGAGATTAAAATGAGACCTCATGTCCTACTTGGCAGTTTGAGCTGTGCATACATCTCTTGAAACTGCTTTTTGTTGCCACAAGTTGTCATATATTGGCCTGATAATGCCACACGGGTCACTAAAACCCACGCTCAATAGTTTAACAATGTGTATGTAAGCAAGCATACTAATCAATGTTATTTCTGGAAACCAGTGAGAATTCTTGATGAACAACCTTGTATCAACCCACTCCCTGTCCTTCAGGTTTGCCTTTAAAAAGCTAAAAGTGCAGTGGTTCTCACCTGAAGTCACAGAAGAAGGGTCTTGAAAAAAGATAGATTTTTCCCCAAATGCTAGGATTTTTTTTTGCCACATGTTATATATAGACTTAGTTTTACCTTGACAAAAGATACTCAAGTTGTTTTGATTTGACATGATCTTACACAGAAATACTGCATTCCTATAGAAATTTTTTTCATTAATTCACATTGCTGTTTGTCATTGAATTTCAATAATAATAAAGATAATTCATATTGCTGATTCAAGTCTTCATAAAATGTAACTATCTGTTCTCAAGGAGAAAAAGTTTTGGCTAACACCTCTCCCTACATAGCCAAGACACTTCAGAATGATACCACAAATCCACACATAATACCTCATTTAATACCTCATTGTTCAACTGTATTGTGTTACAAAACTGGCAATGCTGTGTTGCATTTGCACAGATATAAATACAAATACTACAACTTGTCACAAAGTGTCACTTGAAATAGTAGCTTTAAGACAAAGATTTTGCTGATGCAAGATGCAATGAAAAGAAATGAGAGGGTTGGATGAGGCGGCTCACACCTGTAATCCCAGCACTTGGGAGGCTGAAGTGGTTGAATTGCCTGAGCTCACAGGTTTGAGACCAGCCTGAGTCAGAGCGAGACTTCCTCTCTAAAATTGGCTGAGCATCGTGGCAGGCGCCTATCATCCCAGCTACTCAGGAGGCAGGGGCAAGAGAATCACTTGAGCCTAAGAATTTGAGGTTGCTGTGAACTATGACATCATACCAAGGGTGACAAAGCGAAACTCTGTCTCATAAAAAAAAAAAAAAGAAAAGAAAGAAATGAGAATATTTGGAGCTGTCAGTATTTAGTAATTTATTTTATTTGTGTAATAAACCCTTCACGTTTTCCTGTCAGGGAAGGTGCACTGTATACCATCACTAAACTTACCAAATTCAGTCCAACTTGACATTTGTCTTGAAGGTTGTTGAAATATCTATTCCCTGTGTTCTGTTCACAAGAGTGCCCAAAGTGAGTAACTCTATGTAGCGAAGAAAATCTGTTATGACCTGAGTAAAATGTAAAACCTGCCCCAAGTCAGTAGTATCAATTGATTCATAAAAAGGAATTGAATAATATATATTTCCTTTTTAAATATTTATTTGTGTATGTATGTATTTATTTCTGAGACAGAACCTCAAGCAGTCGCCCTGGTAGAGTGCTATGGTATCACAGCTCACAGCAACCCAAGTAGCTAGGACTGCAGGCACCCACCACAACACCCGGCTATTTTTTGATTGTAGTTGTCATTGTTGTTTGGCAGGCCTAGGCTGGATTTGAACCCACCAGCCCTGGTGTATATGGCTGGCACCTTAGCTGCTTGAGCTACAGGCACTGAGCCATATTTTCCTTTTGAAGTATTGCATGAAGTTGTTCTGCTAAGCTAGAAGGTAATTCATGTTCTGATCAGTTGTGGTTCCCCTTGAAAAAGGCAGTTGTTTGTACTTTGAAACACTATCAGGGTCTAAGCATCCTCCAACTTGGACAATGCATTCTTTCACAATTTCTGCATCACTGAATGGCTTCCCTTCCCCCCCCCCGAGTATAAAAGCTGCTTTACAAGTTCCTTCAGTAATATTACTTCCAGGGGTTATTGCTGGTTCTAATTGTTTGAAAGAATTGTCTTTGCTTTTGCTTTTCATCTTTTAATTTCTGCGGTACAACCTTTCACTTCTCTTGCTCTAATTTAAAATATTGGTGGTCCTTTTACGTGTTATAATGCTGATAAGCCTTGAATTTCTTTTGTGTTGATATTGCAGTATCACAAAGCAAATGGATTTCATCTTGTCTTTAGCAAAAACAATATAGTACTGCAATTCTCAATCCTCACTTAAAAAATCTGTTTTCTTCCTTCAGCGTTCTCTTGGTCTTCTTTGATGATGGGCTGCTAAACCAACAGAATTAGTAAATACTCTTGAGCTGTTCAAGTATTCACAAATTTTACTTCAAATAGCAACACAGTACACCACAGTCAAAAGCTGATAACAGACTGGCACACTTGACCCCATAAACTCTGGCCAACCAGCCTCATGTGGTAGCAGAGGTAGTCAGGCAGAAAAGTTAGAACCAAACTGCGGGGATAGCAGTGGTCAATTTAGCCCTTATGGCTTATTAATGTTCTAATTGTGCTGGTCACTCAAGGAGGATTATTTTGTTGATACTTATTTTATGCTTTGGTATTTAAAATACATATGTTCATTTTAAAAATATAAAAGATGAACAAAAATATATTAATAAAAACAAAAGGATTTGTTCTGTAAAATTTGGATTCAGTCAAAAGGCTGCACTTAAGGACCTATACAGCTACATGTGGCCTTGTAACTGGGGTGCCAGAATCAGGAGCAAAAGCCTAACACTCACATGGGTTGAAGTAGTCCTGTATTTAATTATTTACTTCGAATCCTGGGAAGAAAAGGAGATTATTCTCAAAGACTGCCTTCCTTGGAGAGAGTTTCACTGAGCTCTTATACCATCCCCTCCCCAAAGTTACTATCTTTAGCTATACGTTATCCAGTCTTCACACCTGGTGGGTTTTTGTTGGGGTTTTTTTGTTTGTTTTTTGAGACAGAGTGTCACTTTGTCCCACTCATAACTCATAGCAACCCCAAAACACTTGGTCTCAAGCAATTCTCTTGTTTCAGCCTCC
>CAUYQV010013460.1:0-19918 GCA_963574575.1 Galagoides demidoff
AAAATGTACTGAAATATTTGGCTTCACGAGTTGTTTCCGTTTGACATTAATAAATTCTCCCAATGTAAAGGATTGAGGATGTCCTTTCACAATATTCCTACTCCCTCTGAGGCAAAGTCTACTAGTCTTGCTTTCTTAAGGTGCTATTAGTGTGTGATTTTTGACAGTAGCCCCAGATCAGTCTGCTGTTACGGTGCCTGATATTTAGATTCACCTCTAGTCCACCTACCCAGGCATTCATATATAAATACATGGTCACACAGAAACATTCTGAACTATACTTTAAACTTTCCTGTGCAAAATCTCCAGCTCTGGTCAACCTGTCTGGAACTTGCCACATGGTAAAGGTACCTCTGTATTCCCGGTGTGAAGACTGCTCTAACCCTAGACAGAGGTGAGGACCCAGTCTAAAGATCTTTCTTCTGGAAGTTTCTGCTTCCATTCATTTCACCTGATCCACGTCTGGTGACCTAAGATAAGGCTAGCTGTCAGGAGCCTCCTCCTGTGTGGAGAGATCCCCTTAATTTGTGGCGAATTTCTTGCTTTCTAGTCAGGGTCCCGAGAGACAAAGAGAAGAAGCCTGTAGACCTAGGAGAGAGGCCCTAAGTGCAAGAACCTAGTACACCATGCTGAGAAATCCAAGCCCAACCACTACTCAGAAACGAAGGGTAACTTGCCCTAAGTCCTCCCCAGCTGTTCACTATGTTGCAGACCTGAGCAGAAACTAGAAGGTTGGCCAGCAGTCAGGAAGCCTGTTTGGAGGACCAGCAGACACACAGAACCAGCCAGCTTACATCTGAGCTTTGGGATGTTTTTAAGAGAAATCCTCCTAGGTTCTCCTCCCCTTCTTAAACTGCTCTTGAGAATATGATTAGCATTTGGCTACTCCATCATGATTTACTCATCTCCTAGTTAGCTGAAAGTAAGAGGCTACCAAAGGCAAAAAGCATCGAAGGGAGCTCATGTTTTACGTGTTGTACTTTCTACCTGCAGTGTGATCTTTGCTCCTTTTGCAATGGTGAAGTGTCAACCCTCTTCACTTTACCTCTGTGTTTGTCCACACAGGGAGAGGGAAAAAAATTCCCCTGCTGTGTTTTGGGGATATGCTATTTTTTTTTTTTAAGATATAGTAATAAATAAGTAGTGAAAACACTATTTTTCCCAAACTCACATTTTTTGGTCCACATGAATTATTTAGCTGCTCTAAGGGAGGGAATTTTTTAAATGACACTGCTATAAATACACCAGGATTTGGATAACACAGATCTATGATAAAAAAAATTCAATAAACTTTCTTAATCCAGATGCTTTCTCAAAATCTATTGTGTGCCATATCAGAGCTATGTATTTAAGGTACAATTCATGTTCAAAAGAAATAGCAATGATACAGGAAGACTGAGCCAAATGTGCACACATTGCAAAGAATAGTGATGGACTAAGAGACTCTAATAACAGGATACAAATGGCAGAAGAATTAATAAAACAAAACATTATGTATAATATACATGAGATCTCTTTATGTTGCCCAGGCTTAGTCAGACTCCTAGGCTCGAGTGACCCTCCCATCCTCCCTCCTCAGTCTCTCTAGTAACTTGGACAACAGACAGAGATAATTTTAGTGAAGCGTTTCATGCACTAGTACGTAAAATGACTGTAAGTGGGATTATTTTCCTAAATGAAAATAAACATGGCCTGACTGAAAATAAACTGAAAGCAAAATGAGTAAATGAAATTTATCCAAGAACAGCTTACACTGTGTAAAATCTGCATTACACTTTTTGTAAATATGGCCAAAATTAACTTTTTCAGTGATTAAAGAAAAGAAAAAAAATGTAGATTTTCTAGTAAATTTATAAATATCTATAAACAGTTTCAGAGACCTTTGACATTTTTAATGTGTAGCAATCATCATTGTTTAATCAAGAAAACTATTATTAGTTTTCTAAAATATTTTCTAATAGTTTTCTAAGAAATGGAGAAGCTTTGGTACTGAAATTTAATATATTAATTGAAGATTCCAACACTAATAATATTATTAGAGATATATGAAGTCACAATATTAATATCAGCCACTGTCATGATATTTTAATAATAAATGTTATGTTTAACTAAACTTACTCTCCTGGTCGTGTCATTCTATTATAGCATAAGTGAAATAGGAAAAAAAATTTGTAAAATGTCTCGTCACATATCAAGACTACTCACTTTTTGTAGCGATCCGTCATGGCTAGCCAAACCGATATTTTCTGAAACTTTTCCCAATTCACTTTAGTACACCAATAATGCATCATCACTGGGGCCATAAAGTTCTCAGCAGCTAAATTTTAATCCTGGGAAAATCCAACACCTTAACGACTGTGATGTAAAATGTTTATAATAGTGATGTTTGGAAACAACCTGACATCCAGAAAGCAATATAAGCCTCTCCTAGCCATAAAAGGGATGACTATGTGCCTCTTGAAAATAGTCATGCACAAGAATGGAGAAGCAAGAATCTAATATACTCAATTCTCAATGAAGGCAGTAGATGAACTAATGTCAGGGGTGGGGTAGGAGATGAGGGAGTGGGGAGAGGGGAGAAGAGAGGGGAATGGGACCTCACGGTATATGGCACATCTCTTGTGGGTGGGACTCAATTATAACAGGGAGTTTATCTAACAAATGCAATCACTTGTAACCTAATTCTTTGTAAACTCAAAGAATCTCAAACAATAGGAAAAAAAAATTACTACAAGGATTTAAAAAATAGTGATGCACCTATATGTTTATCAAATAAAATTAGATATGATGGTACAAATGAAAAAGATTTTTTGGCACAAGTTTATGTGCATATATTTACGTTAAAAATAACATTACTTTTTAATAATTTTACAATTACCTTTTATGTATACTAGTACAAAACTAAGATTTGGACCCTGTAGTATTGAATATAAATTACTAGTCGTAGTGAAAATATAGCCAGTTTATATTTAAAAAATTCAAGACATACAGGGGTTAAATGATTTTGGTTACATGCATCGATCTTGTTATGCTTGAATCAGAGGTATAAGGGCACCCATCTCCCCGAGAGTGTTCACTGTATCTGTTACGTAGGTTTTCATCTCTGCCCTCCACCCTGCTTAATTTCCACTGAGTTTTACTTCTCTCCAGTTTAATAGTGAGTACAGGTGGAATTTGATTTTCTATTTTTTAGATAATTCACTTAAGATAATGTTCTCCACTTTCACCCAGATCATTGCAGAAGGCCTTAATTCTTCCTTCCTCGTGGCTGAGTATTATTCCACAGTATATATACACCACATCTTCTCAATCCAGTCTTGAATTGATGGGGACTTGGTTTGTTCCACATCTTTGCAATTATGAATTGTGCTACAATAAACATGTGTGTGCAGGTGTATTTCTGATAAAATTGGTTATTCCCTTTGGATAAACAGCCAGGAGGGGAACTGCCGGATCACATGGTGAGTCCACTTGCAGGTCTTTGAAGAATCTCTTTACTGTTTGCCAGGGAGGCTGCACTAATTTTCAGTCCAAACAACAGTGTATAAGTATTATTTTCTCTCTGCATTCACATAAGCATCTATTGTTTCTGGACTTTTCAATAAAAGCCTCTCTAAAAAAGTAAGGTGATATTTCAGGGTAGTTTTAATTCACATTTCCACGATAATCGGTTCCATTGCACGTCTTTCTGTATGTTTATTGTCCATTTGTCCATGATCTTTTGAAAATCCTCTGCTCATGTATTTTGCACACGTTTTAATGAGTTTGTTTGGTTTTTTCCTTGCTGATTTTCTTGCGCTCTTTGCAGATTCTGGTTATTAGGCCCTCATTGGATGTATAGTTGTGAATGTTTTCTCCCATTCTGTAGGTTGTCTAGCCTGTTCGCTCTGTAGATTATATTTCCTTAACCCTGCAGATGCTTTTTCATTTAATCAAGTCCATTTCATTATTTTCGTTGTTGCTGAGTTTAGGGCCTTACCACCCTGAACGCTCCTGACCTCCTTTAGATTGCATTTGTGAACAGATGACTTTGATGAGAACTGGGGCTGAGACTGTTCTGCTCAATGCTTTTCCCCAAGCATTTAGGCCACTTTGTGACTTACCTGTGCCTAAACTTTGGATACCCTAATGAAGTCTGACTTCTCAGAATCTAGAATCCTTCCTGGGGCATGCTGTTGTGTGACGCCTCCTTTTCCCTCTTCTCTGTGTAGTGTCTGACTTCCTAGAATCCTTGCTGGGGTCCACTGTTGTGTGACACCTCCTTTTTCCTCTTCTCTGTGTACTGGGTTGATCCATATGACCACGTGCTGGCCAGTGAGATGTATGCAGGATGTAAAACGTCAGACTCTAAACATTTTTAATCAATAATAAAGATGAGGGAAGTACTATTTCCCTCTTCTCCTCATTCTTTCTTCTCCATGTTGGTTGAAATGTTTATGGTGGCCTTACCCGAAACACCTACCAGAGTATAAGTAGATCTTGAGAACAGATGCCGTCCTGATGTGCATTTGGGAGCCACAAGGGAGCAGAGACACTGTAACATGCCAGGAATGCCAAAGTCAGGATTCCTGTGGTAAAGAAAAATAAGCATCCACACTTTGAAGCCACTCTTATTTGTTGGGAGAAGTTATCTGTTATTGTTGGAAAAACAATTCTGAATGATTCATGGATCTTTCGAATAAGTGTAATGTATTGAATGTGCTTAAAAGCATAAGTATGTGGAGAGAATCCCAAGTGAATCACTGTAAGAATATTATTTGTTTGAGTATAAAATTATCCTATGATACACCACATGGAAACTTGATTAAGAAAATAATGGGAAAAATCTGATAAGAGCTATTTTTTTTCTTCACTCAAGGAAAATGTAATCATTGAGAGAGTCTTGCTGTGATCAGTATGCTTTTTTATTTTTATTTTATCTAATGTTTGCAGTTTCGTTGGAGGCAAGTAACTAGAGAACTGTTTGGAAGGAGCCCTACCAATTGTTAAGGGAAACAACATCCTTGGAGACGACCTGCAGCTAATACACTAATTTCATCACTGCATATGGTATGCTAACAGATGCTATCTAGAGTTCGTATAGCATAAAAGTCATAGTGGTAAAAGCAAACTCCAAAAAAGCTTGTTAATAATTCCGTTTGTCAAAATGTGTTTATATGGGAGAGAATTTATATGATACAGTAAATTATAAAAGCTTTAGAGACAGAAAGTATAGCATAAGCTCTGATAAAATTTGGAAATAACAGAGTTGAATGGTACAGTCAGACTCAGATGAATCAAAGATCTTAACTCCAAACTTCACTAAAAAGTCCAAAAATATGTTTCAACACATCAGGCTAAAGGAAAATATTGTCATGTTTTCCTAAGACCATAAGAGACAGATATTCAAAATTAGCCATTTGTGTCCATATTAAGATGATTTTTAGTTTCAGATATATGTGAGTCACATCGTACATCTACAGAAAGAAAGCTTTTGTTTTAAGAACATCTCTGATATTTTGTTATTTAAATCATTATTTATATCAGTAGAATAATCTACTCTATAATCATTATTCTCCAAGGTTCATACATTATAGCTTTCTTTTTAATAAAAAAAAATGTAGAGAAATTAGGTGCATCCTACATAAAAACTCCCCCTGTTTTTCTACTAGTAAGAACCAACAGCTTGCTGACCCAGGCAGGAACATTACCACAGGGCATTTGAGCAAGGAGATTGGAATCCCTGGATTCCCTGTTGGAAGGAATGGAAAAAGGCGGTAATCATTATGTCTCATTACCCTTTATTATTTCAAAAAGAGGAATCAGATAAACTTGAGTGTTCATAATGGATTAGATTATATTTTATGGAACTATAAATGATTAAAGCTAACCACAGACAAGATCTTGTCAACATTATGAATAGAAGTTATTCTCTGCCATTGTGGGAAGTTGATAAAATACTGGAGTCCTGGGTAAGGAATCGAATAAATCATGTAGCCTTGGCTAATTTATCTAGTCTGTTCTTATCTCATATCCTACTGATTAGACTAATAACAGAAATTTTCTGCTGCATTTGGCAGCCCTCTTAGTGGGACCTCCAGGTTCTTCTCTTTTATCTCACTAACCAGATCAGCTCAGCCTCGATGCATTTTAATTTGTAGTTCTTAGTAGGATTATACAGGGGATTAAAATATTCCAAATGTAAATGGAAAAATAAAACAAAAACTACTCAATAGAAAATTAACTCTCTGGCCTCTTTTCAGGTCAGCAACCCTCTTATTTCTCATTGTATTTTACTCAAATTAATATTACCTATGAAAATACTAAGGAGTATTTTTCACTTATAATAAACTGGAAATTATATACTCATACTTAATTTAACATCAATTGTGTACATAAAATATGTATGTTAACTTTCATGCCTCTTAAAATACGAGCTTATCTTAAACAAGTAAATTTAGATAGATGGATAGATAGTTTTTTCCTTTACTAATAAAAGTATGGGTAACACATGGACATTTGTTAAGGAAATATGATAGCTTGAAATTGAGGAACAGTGGATAAACTTCAGCTACAGCTTTATAATAGAGAGTATTTTCAGTGTATATTAAGTCCACATTTCTATTTTGTATAGTATGTTACATGTAGGATGTGTCAATGAAAGTGATGATAATAAAAGGCTCGGACTTCACCACAAAAATTCAGCAACCTTAAACTGTACCCTCCTAAGTCATATTTATATATGCAAAGGAGCCTGAATGATTCTTTCCTCTCCTCACTTGTTCTAATTTCATTGTAATTAAAACATTGTCATCGCTTTGAGTCAATTACGATATGAAAAAGTACTTCATTAAAATTTCTCTTTAAGATTTTTCATGATCCCTTTGTCTCACAGCTAATTTCTGCGAAGCTCAGAGTATATTTTTTTCCTAATTGTTGGTGTTATAGTTTGTATTAAAGGAGGTTACAGATTGATTCCCCAATTCCATACAACTTAAAGCTGCTTTCTTCAAATGCTCACACAAATGGAAATCTGAGCACGTTCGTGACATGTGCAGTTTACATAAAAATACCCCATGCATATCTCCTTTCCCCTGGGGAAATCCCATGTCCTCTTTTCAAAATAACTGTAAGGCGTTTAGATTGACTTATCCTATAATGGGATTCAGAAGCGTGTTTTACGAAGAGACTCCACCGTAAACTGTTTGTTGAGTTTACTGTTTACTAGAAAGTAAAGCAAGGGGTTGTGGCATTTAAATGACTTTTATGTAATGGTGAATTTCAGTGTTGTATTGCTAAGTCTAGATTCTTTCCTGAAGTTCATAATCACATACGTGTTGACATGCACCACGCATTTGTATCTTACAGCATTACAGCAGAGTTTACCTCCGGGTTTCCTCCCACACAGGTACTGTTCCATTTCAGGGAAGATGCATTGATTCATTCATTTGCTTAATTTAGAAACCTCAGGCACTTTGATGACACTTATTTAAGTTTCTACAATCATTTTTGTTTGTTTTTATTTTTTAGCCATAACTAGGGTTAGTTACAACAAATTAATTGCTAAATTATGTTAATTCTGTCAAATTATATATTAATCCTTTCCACTCCTCTAAATTCCTTCTCCTTCAGTCTAAATTACTGCCATCTTTCTGTACAGAACCTATTACTTGTCCCCTAACTTCTCTTTTTCACTTCCCCTCGTATATGCGTGTATCTAGGTGCATACATGTGTTGGGCAGTCTGTGTGTGTACATAGATGCACATGTGTACCTACACACAGATGGTGCCAAAGATGTATATATTATAAGAAAGAAAAGAATGTATATTAAAATTGTAATAACTCAGGTGGCGCCTGTGGCTCAGTGAGTAGGGCACTGGCCCCATTGGTGGCAGGTTTGAACCTGGTCCTGGCCAAAGTCCAAGAAAAAAATAGCTGGGCATTGTGGCAGGTGCCTGTAGTCTCAGCTACTCAGGAGGCTGAGGCAAGAGAATCACTTAAGCCCAGGAGTTGGAGGTTGCTGTGAGCTATGACGTCATAGCACTCTACCGAGGGCGGTAAAGTGAGACTCTGTCTCTAAAAAAAACCAAAATTGTAATAACTCAAGTAACATTTGACTTCAGCAACTACAAAAGGTACTCAAACATGACTTGTATTCTTTTGTTATTGGTATATACTGAGCATTGCAATTTATGTGCTGTGTTTATCAATACATATTCTTCGTACCAAACACATGGTAGGCACCTAATAGTTTTTGAACCAATGAGTTAATCACCAAAGGATATGACATGATTTTGATGCTTAAGTGATACAAAATACACTAGAAGAAATAAAATGCATTTTTATGTTGTCTTGGTCTTTCTATTGCTTATAACTGAAAGTAGCTCACTTATAAAGAAAAATGATTTATCTTTACAGGTCTGGAGCCTGAGAAGTCTGTTGCCAAGGGGCTGCATCTGGTGAGAGTCTTCCTTTGGCCAGAGCCTGTCTACAGAATCCCAGGTGGGCCCAGGGCATCACCCTGAGAGGGCTCCCAGTGTGCTGGCCCAGGTCTCTCTTTCTCTTCTTTTATCGTCACCAGCCCCACTCCCATGATACCTCATTAATCCATTAATTCATGAGAGGATTAATCCATTGATAAGGGCGGAGCCCTCATGACCCAATCATCTCTCAAGGCCCCACCTCTCCATACTGCCACAGTGGGAATCAAGTTCCATCCTGAGTTTCAGATAAGACCAACATTCATGTCATAGAATCTACTAAAAGAATTAATAACCCAGGATACATGTTCTCACTGACTATTTTAGTAACTAAACTATAGAATGTTTTTCCAGGCAACATTAGTTTTGCTCTGTGCTTTCTTCCTTTCTGGTACAATCTATGTTTCAGTTGAGTTTTAAAGAGATTTTTGCAAGTGTGAGAAAGAAAAAAGTACAGATAGATGACATCTAAGTCAGCTAAGCAGGTCCCTTGCATGTCTTTCCCCTAAGTTGTGTACAAAGGTGCAAGGTATGCTTCTTACCAGCCTGTACACAGAGAAATAGCACAAAGACTCAGACAAGGATTAGGAAACAGCAAAAACCTGTGAGGAAACACATATTGAGGACTACTATTATTTCCATTTGATAATCATAATTAGCCACCCCTAAGCAACACAAAATCCTTTTGAATGTCTAGTAAATCCATTGTCTGGCAAGACCCTAAATTGCCGGTTTTTCATGTCAGCTTTAACTTTACTGTAACTGATTTCCGTTGTGTCATGACCTATAGTATCAATTAAGTTAATGTGATTAATTAATTGTATTATTCAAAACTTTTAAACTGACTTTTGCGTTATATCAGTATTGGCAGTGGTGAGTCTAAATCTCCAAATACGTTGGTGGATTTGCCTATTTCTTCTTTTATTTTTGTTAATTTTTGTTTTACCTACTTTTTTGGCTTTGCTGGGGTAAAACTGAGAAGTACAAATTGCATTTATTAAGGTATACAATGTGAAGTTTTTACATATAAATATCGTGAAATAATTATTACAATCAAGATAATTAATATACCCACCAGTTGACATAGTTACATTACTATATGTGTGTGGTAAGAATACTTAAGATCTACTCTCTCTGCAAATTTCAACATACCATAAATTATTATTAAATATAGTCACTACTGCAATTTAGGTCTCCAGAACTTATTCATATCATAACTGTAGGTCATTTCATATATTTTTAGCCAATGCCGTTCAGTGCATACAAATTTACACTGTGATATTTTCCTGTTGAATTCATGCTTTTACTTTAATGAAATCTCCCACTTATTTATAGTATCCTTAAAATCAAGGACACTTGATTTGTCTAATATTAATATAATACCTATTTTCTTTAAAATTAAGGCTAACGGGATATATTCTCTTTTTTTCATCCTTTCAATTTACAAATTATTCTCTGACATTAAAGCATATATCTTATGAACAGTCTGATGAACTTTCGTTTCTAAATGGAGATCAATGTCTTCAATATCTTAGTGCCACCTGCTGAGTATTTCTTCCAGGAGAAAGCCCTTGGAATTACTATTTTCTACCCTGATGTAAATATTCTTTTACCCTTGAGTATTAAAATATCTAAATTGTAGTGTATAGGGAATCACAAATATAAATATTTGGCAAATTTTTATAAGTACATCTATTTAACATCTTTATATATTTCACATCTTTCCCTGTCTCCAGACATTGAAATAAAGTTGTTATAATAATGAAGCAAAGAATACTGTCATAAGATTGCAACTTATAAGCAAAACACTTTCTTTCAATGTTGCTTCAAAATCTTCAGTTCTTACCTCTGGACATCAGAGGAACACCTGTGAAACACCATTAGCTGAACATAACCTATGGGAGGTACTTTGTGGTAGAATCAACAACAGACAAAGGCAGTTAGGAGGAAAATATATTTGTCGCATCAAAAATATAAGTGGAAAACAAACAGAATGAAATCTTCAAAATGCTAAGTGAAAGCAATGTTCAACATAGAATCCTTTACCAAGTTGAATTTTTATTTAATTTTCATTACAAAATGAGAATATGTTTAGAATGAACTTATCATAATCTTCATTACCTAAGAGGATATTCTATGAAATGTAATTCAGAAGAAAACTGAACTCAGTAACCAATGAAAAGCACAGGAGTCAGACATTATAAGCATTGAGTTTTTTTTCAAAAGAAAGTAGAAATAAAATTCAAATATGAAATTAAAATTAGCATAAAATTATATCATACAAAGGCAGGGGTATAAGACAGTCCTGCAAAAGAATAAAAGGATACTGATACGGATTGGGCATCAGTATAAGTTCAAATCCTAGCTTCATCACGTGCTAAATATGTAACTTAGAGATATATATTTAAACTCACTTAGACTAATTTATTATATGCATAAAATATGTGTATAATGGAATCCACACTATATGTATATGATATGACCAAATAAATTTATATATTTATAACATGCCGCACAGAGTGACAATTACAATGCTATATACACCAGCACTACTTTAATTTTGGTAAAAAATTTGCCCTTCCAAAGTTCTTTAAAATTTTCAAAATTTATTATTTGATGTTAAATCAAACATATGAGATATATTTTGGTAGAAACATTAAAAAGTTGACAAATAATGTAAAACCTGCAAATAACCAAAGTGGATAAATGTCAAACAGAAGGGAAAAAGCTGAAAGGAAGGAAAACAATAATTAACAGAAAGTACAAAATAAAATCAAGGAAACACATTCCAATGAGCCTCGTTCACTACTTATGAATTTTAAGGGTTAACATTTTCCACCTTCAAATGCACTGTAAGAAACTTTAAACAAAACATAAAGTTTATTCTTTGCACTTTTATCTGGGAACATTTGCTATGCGCCAGAATAACTTTTAAAATTTTACCTTAGTTCAGTTCTGTAGTCTCAGTATATTTTTGGTTAAAATCTCTTTACATGCCTTAATTTTGAGAGATAAGATTGCTGGACATAGTCGCAGATCAGCAGTAATTTCCTTTCAAAGACTTAAAGATATTTCTCTATTTTTTGACCTCTTTTTTTTTTGTTTGTTTCTTTGGAAACATCATGCCGTCATTTGATCGTATATCAAAGCCACAGATTATTTTCTGGATACATTTCCCCAGCAGCGCTCCATCAAATGTCCGGGCTGGCGTTTCTATTTATCCAAGTTGTATTTTCTTCTACCTGAGACATTATGTTTTCTTACATTTTACAAATTTTTGAACTGTTATCTTTTCAAAAATTATTGTGCCACACTTCTTACAACTTAAGCAACAAGGTGCAGTTGCCCTTGAGCAATGCAAGGGGTGAGGGGAGCCAACCCCTCCCGTAAACAAAACCCCAAACCTTCACTACTAAAAGCTTACCGGTGACCAGAAGCCTTACCAATAGCATACAAAGCGGATCAATACATATTTTGAATGTAAAATGGATTATATACAGTATTCTTACAATAAAATAAGCTAGAGAGAAGAAAATGTTATTAAGAAAATCGTAAGGAAAATTCAAGATATTTACCATTCATTAAGTGACAGTGGGTTATCAGAAATGTCCATTCTCGTCATCTTCACATTGCCTAGGCTAATGAGGAGAATAAAAAGGTTGGTTTGGTTTTACCATCTCAGGGGTAGCAGAAGAAAAAAGTCCATATCTAAGTCTACATGAACAGGCCAAACCCGAGCTGTTCCGGAGCCCGTTGTGTGTCTTTTATATTCTTACAATGAGCATCATTTCTTTTTCTCATTTGTGCACTTTCTACTGTCTAATTTTACAGGACATTAATATTTGCTTAAGTTGCATATAATAAAAATATATTGTGACTTATATCCGATAATATAAAATATTATTAGTGCTTAAATGATTTTAATTGGATTGTTCAGTTTCCACGTATTACATCTATAATTTCTGTGAGGTGTTAAGCGTACACACTTCAAACTTTGTATCCTTAGCTCTAACACCTGTCTCATTTTTTGGTAAGCCCATATCTGTTTGTTTTTCACTTGTTTTTGGTCCATTCTTCCTTTTTCCATCAGTTGTTTTTTTTCTTGAGTTCTAGACATTGATAAGAACGTGCTCAACTGGTAACATTTCAGGACTATTTTGATTTTTAGTGGTGTTAACTTTCTGTCAAATTAGAATATGTTTGAATCTGAAAAGAAGGTAAGGCATTGCAGGACGATCTAAACCTCATCAGGAACAGAAAGGAAGGTAGATGGACACTTCTTCTTTGAGAGGCCTTGCCATATGTGATTTATCATCATGACTTACAGACTAGAGACAATGTTTTGGATGTTTCAAATGAAAGCCTGGGGTATTGAACACATACCATTTCCTGGTAGGCCATTACTACCAAACTTTGTCATTCCAAGCCCAAAAGTGTGCCAAGAATTCTTATTAGTTTCACAATAGCTTTAACATCAGTAAAATCAGACATGCATTAATGAATGCAAATACTTTTGTGCAAAATTAATTTCTGTAGCTAAAGTTTAAAGTGTGCACATACATGTGTATATCTACATACACAAACACATATCAGGAAATATAAAATTTCCAGAATAATATGCTACATTTGCCACATTCAGTGTATTCCCCAGAACAATCAATAGATTGAAGGCTACCAAGGTATGCATCACCTACTCTTAAGAGTTATATAAGCAAAAGCTTTTGTTTTATATTATATTTTTATTTCTGGTTAATGTGAGTGTACAAACAAATAAGTTCCAATGTTTGCATTTGTTAGGTAGAGTTCATCTTGTAGCTGTGCCTTGCACCAATTGACACAAGCTTTTGTTATACTTAACATATTATCTTTGTGGTTGACACCTATTGTATGTAGTGAAAATTACTTGTATAGGTTGCTGAATGTATTATACATGTAGATATATAATATAGTGCATATTCATTCCTCTCTCTCTAAAATTTGATATTTTCTCGTCAGTTTTAACTATTCTAAAAAATACTACTATGAACATTAGTCTACATGTATTATGGTCTTTATGGTTTGGTGTTTTTTTGCAGTTTTTGGCTGGGGCTGGGTTTGAACCCACCACCTTCGAGCCATAGGCACCACCCTGGTCTTTATGCTTTTGAGGTCTTCCTTTCCTGAGAATTGTAGATTATAGAATATGATATTATACTGTGGCTTGCTAGAGATTAATAATTATTCAAAGTAGATTTCCATTTTATGATTGTACCGGTACAGTATTAGAATTCAGGGAGCTAGACTCCTTCTCTGCGATTGGTACAAGCTATCCTTTTGGCCTTAACATTCTGGTGAATTAATAGTGTATCACGACCTCCAATTCACAACCATCATTTTCTCCCAGCGATATAGTATTATCTCTTTCAGAAATTAAGTGATAATACGTGTGTGAGGATGCGTCCCTTCTTGATTTCCCCAAGACCTATTTACTTATGCTTGAACAAACCCTCACTGTGTCATGTGTCACAGCCCCGCACCCCATGAGTAGCTGATGTCTTGCAGTGACTGTCCCTCCCCCTTACTGTGCTCTTTCTAGGATTGCATTCTTACTCTTCAATCTTTCCATTTGCATGTAAATTTGCAGCTGATTTACCAATTCCCATTATTATTGGACATATATTCACACACATATTCATTATTTGTAACAATATCATCTGACTTTTTAAAAATAGAGTTTACAGCTTTAGAGGTCATGAAGCAGTAAAAAGTATATTCTTTTCACCTATTTAGCCAGTAATTTAGGAGAAGTTCAACCTGAGTAAAAAATAAATAAACTCAATAGGCTATATATAATGGAATAAACGACACATTACAAGAAAAATGTGGTGGAGAACCTACAGGTATCATCATAGGCAAAAAATTCTTACAAATGTAGACTCAGATGAGATTTATACTAATTTATTAATCAAAATGATATTTGAGAGTGTATTTAATTTCAGATAGAGATGACAGATTAATTAAAACAGAAACAGAAACATACAACTGATTAACAATATGTATGTCTAAAATACATATATGTTTCACCTTTATAAACACACCTATCTCTATCAAAAATTGCTAAGCATTACTGCTTAACTAAAGTTTGTTAATGAACAAAATTAATTGTGTATAAATAATGAAGAGATTTAGTGGACCGGGTTCATTCAAGGCATTGGATGAGACACTGGTGGTGAGACCAGGTAATTTTACTTTTTGAAATAAAGAAAAGGATACTACGACTCTAACTATGCGCATATTATAGTTTTAGAAATACTGATAAAATCATGCAGATAAGAAGGAAAAGATAGAGTTTGAAGAGAAGTAGGAACATCTTCACCTAAATAAGATGTTCAATCTTGCTCTTATCCACACAATAGACCAAAACATCTCTGAAGACAGGAAGTAGGCTAGATGTGTTTTTTTCTCATTTTCCAAAATGAGTATTTTTGAACAATACTGCATTTACAATTGAACACTTGAGTGCAACTCCATTAGATTAAAGAGTAGTTCATTTGTAACCATGATTTCTGACCAAAATTAGTATGTGCAAGTGTAATAAGTTTTGTTTATTCAATTAAAAATTATATCAACTGCAAATATCAGAATGTTTAGCTAATTTTAGCAAAAGAAACAGACTTAATTATACTGTTTCCCAGGGATCACATACCAAAAAATTAATCATGCTAATCCTCTTTTCAGCCATCCTCTGTGTGTGGCCCTTGAGTCTTGTTAAGCAACCTCTTTATTCACATTCAAATCTCACACCAAAAGTCTGTATATGCCGTGATTGAGTCCAACGAAATAAGCTTAGAAACCAAGTGTCTGGGAAAGCAACCTGGGGTGGTATTGTCACCCAGAACTTGTTTGTTTGTTTTTTTAAGTTCTTACTTCTTCCTTAAAGAACAATGACTATTGTGTAATCAACTAATATGTCCTAGTATGAGGCAGACAAATGCCCCTGACTTAATTTAAGAACCAAACAGTGAGAATCGGGGGTGTAGGAGTTAACACGCATTTAGCATCTTCTAGGAGCAAGTCCTATGCCGGTCTTTGCATATCTGGTCAAAGCTGTAATTCTAACCATCCCAGATGGCCTGTAAAAAATTTTCTAATACATTTAAGTTTATTTACTCAAATAACTTTGTGACCATCCAAAGAAACTTGATTTTTGTGAAACCAACTATTAACCGAAACATAATGTTTTGTGTTTGACCTACTGATTTGTTAGAATGATCCCTGCCGCTTGGCAAAAACATGAAAAGATTATTGGTATTAAGTAGAAGAGGAGAGATGTATTCTACATTGTTTTATTTTATTTCATTTCATTTCATTTCATTTCGCCTGTTGCCCAGGCTAGAGTTCTATGGCATCCGCTTATTTCACAGCGACCCCAAACTCCTGGGTTCAAGTGATCCTCCTGCCTCAGCCTCAACAGTAGCTGGGACTATAAGTGTCAATATGACACCCAGTTAGTTTTATTCTATTTTTAATAGAGATGGGGTCTTGCTTTTGCTCCAGCTTGTCTTCAACTCCTGAACTCATGGGATCCTGCCTTGGCATCCCAGCGTGGTGAGATAACCAGAGGGAGCCACCACACCCGGCCTATTTCAGACTGATGACCCGGAGTACACATTCTGGCTGACTGACAACAAAATAAGCATCATTGCAAAAGCAAAATGATTAACTGGAAAAAAAGAGGCTTGCATTCTATCAAGCAAGGCATTTATATCCTAGTAGCTGTGTTTGTGTGTGTGTGTGTGTGTGCACGTGTGTATTCTTTTTATTGTGATTGCACTTCCCAGGAGTTGAATGTGTTCTATTTACATCTCTCTCCTGTCTCAGGCATCCGTGCTGAGCATGCTAATTTAGTAGTTGCAGGGCTCTTCATAAAATGCCAAGAAGTTCTCCTTTTTTCCCTTTAATATGAAATAATTAGAGCAGAGTACACCAGTCTATGAGTTTAACATGGAAAGTATTCTGGAGAGTTTTAACAACTGAATTAACAAAAACAGTCATTCTTAGTACTTTTATATTTTTTATTCTATCTTAAGATAAATAATTCTGATGCAAAATATTTTATTGTGCACACTTACAGAGAATATTTCTGTAGATTGCACTTCATATATAAGAATTTGAATTAACCTAAGATTTGATATTTTTATAAAATTCTAGTGTTTGTCATCTGATCCTATGAGTAACATTTCTCTTCATGTTATAGTTAGTGGGAGGTTAGTAAAAACAGGAAATGTTATCAGCACTCATATGATGAAAAAACTGGGGCTCTGAAATGTTCATTGATTTGTTCCCTGTTAACATGGCTTCTAAGAAGGTGAGACAGCATCTGAATTTTAAGATATACTTTATCCAATAATATGCCTTTTGATTGAGAGAGAGGAAAATCCAGTTATTCATGGAAGAATCTTCCATGTGACACAACACATCTCTATCACCAAAGATATACAAGAATACAAGGCTCAGTCGGTTACAGGTTACAAATGTCCGCTCACTGTCATGTTACAGTTAAAGGAGCCCATCGAGGCTTCTGCAACCCTGGGGACTAACATTTCCCACACCTGTTCTTAGGAGAATCAATTTCTGAGGTTTACTTTTACGAAAACACAACTTTGGGAACATGTAAAAAGATCACAACGTAGCCTTCTAGAGGCCATAGTATTTTCAGGTATGTAAGTGTGGCATTCGCGGTCTTATTTTGTGGCAAGTTCAACTATGCTGATAACCCACTTTCATTTCATTCCTCTAAGGTTTTCCCCGACTACCAAAGCTTTGTACAGCTCTTAATACTTTGGGAAGAGGCAGCGGCATGTATAAAGTAGAATGCAAACCTACCTGCTTCTTTAAATGCTGAGGGAAAATTTGCACATTTAAAAAAAATTAAAACTTGAACTCCACCTTTGTTAGCCACGCAATGGTCCCGTCACAGAGCAGTGGATGACACCGTGCAAACACACACATTGGTGGTGTAATTACATGCACAGAGTTTCGACAGAAACATGAGTATTTTCCAGTATCTTTAAGCTTTAAAACTGGTACAATAAACACAACTTGCTTTGGTTTTCCTATTCAAAATTATTCAATTGACAAAATCTAGGTTGTGTCAATTTTTCCATAATCTTTTATAATAGTATAATTTTTACAAAGATGAGACTTAGGAAGAAACTTTATCTATACATAGGTATGGTCTATGTTTTCTATAGAAACAAAGTAAACAAAATTGAACACCTGTATATTGAATTAAATGATTGAATTAATAAGTGTGTGGGGGGGGGCTCTCCTGGAATTTTAACAAAATAAGGGGATTTCAACTTTTCATTCTCTTTTTTCCAGGAATCTGTTTTGAAATTTAAGGAGATTCTATTGATTTAAAGAGAAATTTTAGGAGATTCTATTGATTTTTGAAGTTTTTTGATAATGTAGAACATTTTCAAGAGTTTTTTTTTTTTTTTGAGACGGAGCCTCAAGCTATCCCCCTGGGTACAGTGCCATGGCATGACAACTCATAGCAACCTCCAACTCCTGGGCTCAAGCGAGTCTCCTGCCTCCACCTCCCAAGTAGCTGGGACCACAGGCACCCGCTACAATGCCCGGCCATTTTTTGGCCGCAGCCATCATTGTTGTTTGGCGGGCCCAGGCTGGGGATTCGAACCCGCCACCTTGAGTGTACATGGCTGGCGCCTTAGCCGATTGAGCCACAGGCGCTGAGCCATGAAAGAGTTTTTTAATCATTGTAATTCAAATCTGTAATCTGTAAGATTTTTCATCTAACACTCCAGGAAGCACAGAAATACAAGTATTTGGAAAATCAATATTACTGATTTGTTGCTAATGTAACTGATTTAAGTGGGTTTTATGAAACCATGAGAATAAGTTTCTACCATTTTCAAAACCTAGCAAAGTGAAGATAATCCAGATAATTTCAAGTGGATGTTGCCTCTAAATTTTGTCTAGATATTGCTGGCTATTAAAATGCTCTGGCATTTTCCTTTTACATGAACAGAGTTTTAGTATCTTGTTCAAATATAACTTCGTGATCTTGTGACAATCTAGCCTAAAATCAATTAAGTTTTAATTAGATTGACAGCTTAAAATTAGTCTTTTGATCACTGTGTAAGTTTATACAAATCTACTGGAATGTCCTGATGAAAGAGAAGAGATCCTCATTAAAATAGATTGGTAAATTGTTAACATTTTTCATTGCCACATTCTTAGCAAAATAAAGATTAAGGAGGAGAAAGAATTTGTTGAAATATAACTTAACCAAGTTTGAAAACCCTTCACCCTTAATAAGCAACAAGAACCCGGTAGTGTCTTCCCTAATCTCTCTGAATAATTTACCATGTGGATCTCTCGTGCCTGGAGTGAGGAGGGCTATGTTGCTACATCGCTTCCTTTGCATGCCCTTTAGTTTATAACTACATCAAAGACAGTTCTGAGACGCCTCCTCTTCAGAATGTATGCCATGCTGTTTTTAATAATGCTATATAACAACATGGCTGACTTGACAAGACCCCAGGATTTGTTTTAAGATGTGAAAATAGCACATTCAACATTAGCTTTGATTTTTATTCCTTAGTTTAACATGGCTTTGATAGAGTAAGCATATTAATTTTAGTCCACTTAGAAATTCATAAGTACTTTTTAATTCAAAGCTATGGAATAATTAGAAAACCAAAGCTTTGCCAGAAGTGTGATTAAAAATGCCCAGAACAACCAAACCTTAATCTCAGGAGTATTGTTAATGGTCTGTAAGTCATAACATGTGTATAAAAATGATGTCTTTACTAAATGAGAAAATTTGCATTATTGTTTTAGTGTTTCATTTAGCACTCATGAAAAATAAATAAAACATTTAATAAGCTAAGTATAAATCATAAATGAGAATGTCAATTAACTATCATTCC
The DNA here is from genome assembly GCA_963574575.1 of Galagoides demidoff. Taxonomy (NCBI): domain Eukaryota; kingdom Metazoa; phylum Chordata; class Mammalia; order Primates; family Galagidae; genus Galagoides; species Galagoides demidoff. Next base: position 19,398 of record CAUYQV010013460.1, read on the forward strand.
AGACAATTATATTCTTCTTTCATTATTTTACTCAATTCAAGATGCCTTATCATCAAGGTTGAGATAAAATGAAGGAAATCTCTCTCTTTTTTTTTTTTTTTTGAGACAGAGCCTCAAGCTATCCCCCTGGGTAGAGTGCCATGGCATGACAGCTCATAGCAACCTCCAACTCCTGGGCTCAAGCAAGTCTCCTGCCTCAGCCTCCCAAGTAGCTGGGACCACAGGCACCCGCTACAATGCCCGGCCATTTTTTGGTTGCAGCCATCATTGTTGTTTGGTGGGTCCGGGCTGAGGATTCGAACCCGCCACCTTAGGTGTACGTGGCTGGCGCCTTAACCGATTGAGCCACAGGCACCAAGCCGAAATCTTTCAATTGAATCATGTCACCGGGAAGCTCAGGGTTAGAATATTTCTGTTAACATTTTTCCTCCTGTCTTTCTACTTTAATCATCAGTATTTCCCCAGTCTGTCTCTCCTGATAATTTGCCATGTAAACCTATGTTTGAGATTAAGTTAAATTA
>CAUYQV010013463.1:0-12604 GCA_963574575.1 Galagoides demidoff
GCTCAGCCTCCCAAGTACCTGGGACTACAGGCGCCCATCATAATGCTGTCATCATTATTTAGCAGGCTCAGGGTGGGCTCCAACCCGCAAGCCTCAGTGTATGTGGCCGGTGCCCTAGCCACTGAGCTACTGGTGCCACCCTTATAATTTACATAATTTATTAATTATGTTTATGTAATTATAATTTACATAAACTCATTAGAAAAATTCACTAATAATCTACCAAAAGAATACTTAGCTGTGATGTTAAATATAGAATAGTTCTGAGTTCAAGATAAAAGTAATACTTTTGTTTTATAAGAGTAAAAAGTTTTCAAGATACAGTTCAATTAAATCATTTTCTCAGATAGAGGCAGCCAAGTCAGGGCAGTGATCTGAAAGGACACAGACAAGATCAAAGTGGCTGCCTGGAAGTAATTAGGGGATTCATTTTCTAAACATCATTATTTCCTCTAATCTTCACACTGGTGACATCTACTTTGATGGATTGGATCAACTCTGATAACGAAGTTCCAAACAATTAAAAGGAACCAACTTATGTATCAAATGAATGGCAATGGATGTTCTGAGAAACTGAAAAAGGTTTTGATCAAATGTAAATGAATATGAAAAGAAGTCCCATAAGTCTGTGTGTATATATGACACTTTAATTTTGGAACACGTGTACACACAGGTTTAGCTCATCATTTAAAAAGCTGCCCGATGTCTTTCCTCCATTATGCCTCCTGTTACACTCTGGGGAGAACACTGACACTCCCCTATACATGTAAGGTAAACAGATTAAGTTTATTATCCAGAAACCCCGGCACAGTATGCGACTTTTTATTCCCCAAATCCTGATAATGCCTGTCCTTTTCGCTCTTACTCCTTCGACGGACGTCTCATAAACACTGAAGCTTGTGACAAATTAGGAAAGCACTCATTTCCTCCTTTATGGAATGTACTGAAGACAAAAGGGAGCAAAGTCTTTTCATGTTAATTCAGCAGAGCCATTTTATGCCAACATTGTTACAACACAAAATAGACAATATACAATGAACAATTACACAGTGATTTCAAAACAACTATACTACTTACTTCAATTAACAAAATATTTCTCTATAAAAAATATGTCCAAAAGGAAGTTTTTTATTCACTTCATTTAATATCAAGTTTATAACAACAGCCATAATAGATGCAAAGACAGAAAATTATCTACCTCAAAAATCTGTATTCTCCAAAGGTACATACATACTCTACTTGGGTTACTCAAGGTTTAAGATTCCTAGACAACCTGGGATTTGGGGGCTATTTAACTCAATATACCCAAAGAAACAGCCAAATCCCTGAAGTTTCATGATTTTGCTAACCAAGGATCCTTAACAAAGTGAAAAGATGCCATGGGGTTCATCACTGAACAAACACCCTAATGGGTATATTAAGATGGTGCTGCTCAAATTATTTGAATTCAAGAAACTCAGGTCGCAGGTAGGTATTATCTAATTCTCTGAAGAATGACTTCAGAAGGACTTTTGCATAGGTGCAATTACTGTTTCATGGCCTAGCTGGAGTCAGCACTGAAGGAGTGACTCCAACACAGACATGAATTTATCCTCTTTAAAGGAACAGCAAAAGCAGGGAAAAAAAAGATACAAGCAAAGCCTATAGAGCTGTAGCAAAGACCTCAATACAGATAGCAGTTGTATCAGCTGTCCTAAATATTTTCCAACAGGCCCTTTAAGCGTCTGACCTACAGCAGAGAATAGATCAGTGGTTCTCAACCTTCCTAATGCCGCGACCCTTTAATATAGTTCCTCGTGTTGTCACCCTCGGGGGTCACCACAACATGAGGAACTGTATTAAAGGGTCGCAGCATTAGGAAGGTTGAGAATTGCTGGTATGGATAGAGTTAAGTTCTAGAATCTGGTCCATGGATCTGAATTAACTTAGCTCTGAGACCTTTCACCAAACAGTCTCTATGGCTGTCTCTCACTGATACTAAGATTTTAAGCCATAACTAGACAGGCCAGGCATGTCCCTCTGTTAACTGTTTATTCTAGCTGGGAGATTTAAAACTGTAAATGCTTAGATTCTACCTGGAAATTCTAATTTTATCTAACTGGTAATCTAGTCAGTGTAAATTTTTTTTTTGAGACGGAGTCTCACTTCATCACCCTCGGTAGAGTGCTGTGGAGTCTTTAGCTCACAGCAACCTCCAACTCTTGGGTTCAAGCAATTCTCTTGCCTCAGCCTCCCAAGTAGCTGGGACTATACGCACCGGCCACAATGCCCAGCTATTTTTAGAGATGAGGTCTCGCTCTGGCTCAGGCTGGTCTTAAACCTGTGAGCTCAGGCAATCTTCTTGCCTCAGCCTCCCAACTGGTCAATGTATTTTTTAACTCCTTAGATTATGTGGTATGTGTAATAGGCATCAGGGTTGAAAAGCACTGACAAAAAGGTTCATGGATTACATGGGCCTCTCCAGACTAGGAGAGGAGCTGCCTCTAGACAGACCTTGGGGGAGTCGACCATCTCTTCACTTGTTAAATGAGATGTTCAGGAATGCAAGAGGCAATAATCTATCATTGCTCCCAGTTCCCACTATCACTAGGAGCGGTTAAACTACGTCAGTAAGGACAAAATAGGTGGTTTCCAAGGATGGTGACATCCAACCTGTGTTTGGTTCCCCACTACATTCTGGAGCTGCACCAATCAAAGGACCACTCACTGAGCTAAAGAATTCTGGAGAGGGGAGAGCTTGAGAATAGTGTGGAAAGGTATGGCAAAGTAAGGCTGTGATATCGGGCATGAAGATGCCACAGAAATTCTGAGCCCTATCTCCAGAAACTCACGTATTATAAGTAACAAGATAATTAACACCTTGGAAGTACATTTTTCCATGATGGTCAATTATACGCTGAGAACTTCCTTTTAAGCTTTGCCCCAAAGGGCCCTAGAACATTCTACCTCTGCAATAGAGGTAGAGAATCAGAAAGCCTTAACTTTAGCTCCAACTCTGCCAACAATTAGCTATATATAACTGAGGATAGAAAACTTTTCGTTAGTCTCAAAGCCAAAGCGTATTCTCTGTCAGCTAGCTTTTCCAAGTACACTGAAGAGATTTGTACCAGGAACACTTTGATGAGCATATTTTAAGTGTCATCTCATAGCAGAGGACTGTCAAGTGGTCAAACTTACTGACCTATACCAGCTTCACAAGAAAGTATTTGGTATTTGGTTTTACCATGCCTTTTGATATTTACCTCTGATTGGGTCACATCTGATGTTAAAAGAACTTTAAAAAAAAAAAACTATCTAGTTTCTCCATTCTATCCCCTGCTATGATCTTTCTTATTATTGGTAAAGAATTAAAATTTCTACTATCAAATCCAGCCCTAGTCTAGCTGCCTAACCGTATGGATAGAGAGATTGACCAAGCTCACATAGCTGTTCACATGTGGGGCAAAGCACTAAAGACGGACAGTCCTGCCTACCTAACCTGAAAGCCCGCATTCATTCTCCAAAGGTTAGGATCAAGTTAATCAATGAAGTAGATGGAAGGAGATAAGCATGCACAGTGAGAAAACAAACTTTTGTGATGCTTGTTTGGCTATATAAATGCAGCTGTCACAATCTTAAAGGGCAAAAAAATACAGGGAAATAGTGTAATTCTATCTCCTGGATACCTTGATCTGTCCCTGGAAATTATGCCAGGATAATTGTTACTTCTTACAGAACTGATGATCACAAATCGGGCAAAGGCAGGACTAGGTATTTAGTTTTTTGTTTGTTTGGTTTTTTTTTTGAGACAGAGTCTCACTATGTTGCCCTTGGTAGAGTGCTATGTAGTCACAGCTCACAGCAACCTCTAACTCTTGGGCTTAAGCGATTCTCTTGCCTCAGTCTCCCAAGTAGCTGGGACTACAGGCACCTGCCACAATGCCCAGCTATTTTTTTGTTCCAGTTGTCATTGTTGTTTAGCTGGCCTGGGCCAGGTTCGAACCTGCCAGCCTGGGTGTATGTGGCTGGTGCCCTATCCACTGAATTACAAGACACCACCTAGGTATTTGTTTCTTGAAAATTCCTTTGTGCCTGCCAATCTTAGAAATAAATGCTTTCACTGATCTGCTTTTCTCTTTCCATCTAATGAGTACAAAGGAACAAAATATACTTAATTAGAGAAATGCCCCAGGTAGGTGGGCAAGCAATGGGAATGAGGCGACAATCTGCCCAGGAAAACCTATGGTGAGTGTCATTAACCAGGTAGCCAAATTCTAATCTTGGTCAAAAAGGAACATCCCCTAAGTTTATACAATTTTAGGTGCTAGAGTATCTTAATGGAAGGACGGTTGGGACTAATGAAACCTGACACTTAGTTCTGAAACTCTTTAAGTAACCATTCCTAAACTGAGCTTGTTTTTTCAACTGTAAAATGGAAGGGCAACCTTAATTTTCTTAGCAGCTCAGATGAAATACTATGAAGGTTGAATAATATGGCACAAAATAAGAAGTGCTGTCCAAGGAAGACAGTAGGAAATAAGCGGAAATTTCTAAATTCCATGAAATTTAGATTTTTTTATACTATGTCAAGGTGTGTTTTGGAGAAATCACTTTCCTATAAATATCATATTAAGTATATATTGGAGAGGCACAGTGGCTCACGCCTGTAATCCTAGCACTCTGGGAGGCCAAGGCAGGGGGGATAATTGACCTCAGGAGTTTGTGACCAGCCTGAGCAAGAGTGACAAGCCCATCTCTACTAAAAATAGAAAAAATTAGCTGGGTCTTGTGGCAGGAGCCTGTAGTCTCAGCTATTTGACAGAATCACATGAACTCAGGAGTTTGAGGATGCTGTGAGCTATGAGACCACGGCACTCTAGGGCAACAGAGTGAGACTCTCAAAAAAAAAAAAAGAAGAAAAAGAAGTATATATTAAGGACTGTGTAAAAAGGTATTTAAAACTGACCCCCCAAAAAGTAGAAAAAAATGACAAGTATCAGGAAAACACCAAATTAAACAATATATAACAAGTGTTTTTATCTTCAAAATTCTTCATAGCTTTAAATACCATGTACACCATGAATCTCCCAGATGGAAGTACAAGGTAACAGCAGTTTCACAAACTCCCTTACATGACCATCCTACCCTTTTACATGGACCATCGCAGAGAAGCAGTATTCCATAGGACCTACGTCAGGGGAAAACATTCTTACTACTTCAGTTTTTCCTAGATCCCTACTGTTGGCTTGAATACAAAAATCACATGACATTTTGGCTAAAAAATTTTTTTGTATAAACATGAATGTATACTGATAAACGTGGTAGGCATTTTATAGGTTGTCTATTTTAGGTCTAAAGTAACATGCCTATAAATCTGTGAAGACCAGATCACTAGCACAACCTCCTCCAGAAAGCCATTTTGTGTACATCCTCATCAGGACAGAGCAGGAACCCTTCAAGGTTTGTAGAAGTCAAGTATTCCTCTGTCCGTTCAATGGACAGAAGCCCTTCCCTTGCTGATCCAGCCATTTTCTCATCCTTTGGACCAGCCAAAATTAAAAGATGACTTCTGCCATGCATCATTTTGTTGTTTAAATACTGAATTCCAAACAAAATTTTGTATCTGATTAATAGAGGCATCAACCTGAGATGCAACTGGTAAGAGAAAACTATGGTAAGGTTCTTTGCTAAAATATTGAGAGAAACAGCTACAGAATTTAAGTCTATCACTGTCTATTTTTATAGTTCTTGTGGGAATGTTATAAAAGATCTGTTAGAAAGTGGTGGGATTGGCAACATGTACTACACTGGTTCCTGAATCCTCTCTTAGAGCTGGCAGAAAGGACTACAAGGTTTGGCAAATACACTGCACAGATCAAGACTGGTCACAGACCTCTGAGCATCAGGTAATAAATCTGTCTACAGATGAGACCTAGGAGTTCATTTCACAGCTCTTTCCTAGATGATGTAAGCATGCTTCCTTTCCCATTTGTAAGCCGTAGACATGCATCACGGCTTCTGTGATCTCACAACTCCTCCTCCGACCAGCTAATAAGAGATTAACACTTTCCTCTTGAACTCTATCTGCACTGTTGCTGACAGTTTCTTGTGGGCAAAGAACAGAAACTTTCTGTGCAAGGCTGTGGAAGCTGGAAGACCAGGAGGATACAGCTCCTTAGAAATGACCAAGCTGACAAGGAGTAACGGAGCATCTATGTGGGACACTGAGAGTATTTTAAGATGACTCACGGAAATTTGAGAACATTCATAGTTTCTTCTTCCCGTGGCTGTGATATCATAAAATTCTAAAGGGCTTCAACAAATTCCTGGTGCTTTCCCAACTTTAGGCAGCTTACATTTTACTGCCCCACTGTCTTGCAAAAGTAACTGAAACAGCCCACCTGTACCTTTATCTGGTATGTCCATCTCTTCCTCACCCTGTGGAGAAATATGACGACTTATAAAGAAAACTCAGATTCTCCAGAAGGTAATACACATAGTAAAGCACGCTGTTAAATAATGAGTGTTTCTAACAGCTCTGAGAAACTGGCAGGAGACAGGGCGCACTGCTACCCCTAAACGCACCCACCCTCACACATCTTCGTAGACAGAGATATCAATACCAACAGTGAGTTCACAGACAAATAGTGAGGCAAAGGCAAAAGCGAAAGCAACAGAGTCTGAGTGTGGGCACCGCACGCCATCATCTACCCGTACAAACTCTTCAGTCCCTTCTTGTTATCCCCAACTCAGATCTTAAGTGTAGATTTTTGCTGTAGAGAACTCAGATGTGATGCAGCTGCTCCAGTAATTCTTTTCACAGTACTGCATGTCATTAACGGGGATGATTTCTAATCAATTTAAACTGCACACAGTACTTTGATACAACAAGAAATTTATTACTCCCACTCAGTTGTTCCTGGGGGCTTTGATGTTAAGTCATACATAATTCGAGAAATACCAGGAATCTTCTTAATCTCAGTGACCATCTTTAACACCACCTGTAATAAAAAGAAAAATTACTTACAGAAGAGCCAGACCCAGTGCATGTAGCACTAGAGGGCCTACACTTGCAATTCAGAATTAAAATGTGCTCTCTTTGCTGCTGTCCCCCATGCGTCCAGGACGGTCTCTGACTAATCTCACATAGTGAACTTATTTTCCTCTATAATAGGATAGCAGTGACTTACACTACTCAAAAGAGTGATCCGCAAACAAGTGCTAGTTTGTAAGTTTTATTTTTTTACTGGTCCACCAAAAGCGCTTAAGAACACTTACAGCAATTTGCCATTGTGGCAGCATCCAAACGTAAATTTTATGTGTTGAAGCCAATGCTTTGCAAATTATCTGTGGCTTACACATACAACTTCGAGGCCACCAAGTTGGGATGCAATGCACTGTAACAATTACTGTCAAGTCACAAGAGGAGAAAATGACCTGGTCACTTGATTGGCCAGAGACACGGCAAATTCAAGCCTAAGGGAAAACAAACTCTAAGCCACATCCCCTAATCCAACTACCTAGCTATAAGAAAGCAGTGGTTCAAACTAACAAAGTCCCATTTGATTTTCTTTTGCTAATATACACCATAAGTAGCTCCTTTGGAACATTCTGGTAGAGGTATAAAAAAAGGAGAAAGGTGATCAAAAATCCAACTGGTCACCTCTTGGGTGTGGGATACAACTGAAAGAGGGACTCTACGTAACAAATTAACCTAAAATAAATAAAATAAAATAAAATAAAATAAAATAGGTATTTGTAGTATACCAGAACACTAGGCAATCCTTGAGTGCCTAGTTATAATGCCACCAAATCTCATCCTTATTTCTAACAAACTCTTCATTCCTAGAGTTTTCTTCTGGGGAATACTATTTATACAGTAGAGGCTGGCAGGATTAGGTAAAATTACGGCTTATAATCAGTTACTATCTACATAGCAATCAGACATTTAGAGAGTATATTATATTTAAGGCCTTCTTCAGCTACAGTAAGCCTGCCTTATGAATAGAAAACCAACCCCAGAAATATCAACACTGCATAGCCTACTTCCATTTGCCATATTATAAAATCTAAAAAGTACTGAAAATGTACATCAGAAAAGAAATACATATATGGAATATATAAATTACCTCTACAGGGATCTCATTGCCAGGAGTTGCAGGGATTCCAGTCATGAAATCACTAGTAATAAAGGTTCGAATAACCACAGATCTCTGGCACGAAGGCTGCTTCTGAAGTGGGTCCCGATCAAAATGTAATGGTGTCAAAATCACCGGCATCTGGCTGATTTTCCCAGCATACCCTAGGGAAAGGAACGTGTAGAGCCAATCACCACACTATGGAAAAGCACACTAACCAGTCAAGCAAGTCCTTCTAGACAATATCTAAAACCACATACACACACACAGGTATTCCTACACGTGGTACATGGACTCAACCACAAATACAAATGATACAATTTCATCAATGCAGTAATGACATCGAGATGTGCTATCAACAAAATCAATTCTCATGCATCCTGGTAGTTATAGTCTATACTGCAAACAATGATTTAGCAAGCACTGACTCGTTTTTCCTAGGGAAATACAGGGTCGGGTTCCTCCAAGCCTCCGGTTGCAATATTTTCATCAACAAATCAATAGATAAGACGTAACCTTATTTTATGTGCATGTCTATTTAAAGATGCCTTACTTAGTATTTACTTTAGATGAATCACACTGAACTCAAGACCAATGGTACTGTAACTCACACTGAATATAACTTATCTCACAGATTTTCTCCAAAAGATACAGCACAGCTTTCTTGTACTGGTGAACTCAGCACTTCAGCACTATGTTTGAGGGCCATAAATTTAAATAGCAAAATCACCAACAAAAGGCATAAAAATGCAAGAACTATGACACCATGTGAATAAATCTTATTTAGAAGGCAACGTTACAGAACCATGCATGGAATTAAACAAAAACAAAAGCATCTCAAAAAGCAAAAGCCACATCTTTCTACTAGAAGTATTAAGGCCAAGTTTCCAAAGCTAGTTACAGCATGCAATGATTTAAAAAAAAGAAGAAAAAAGCAACTTACCAGACTCCCTGAGAATGTTATGGGCCTCAAAATCAGCTTGGCGTAAAGTACTGAGAACTCCTGTTGTCAAGAAAGTGGGAGTGACATCTGTAGGGGGTTCTTTAACAGGTGGACCAAACACATAGACAACTCTAGAAGGAAAGGTGTAAAAATGATAAAGAAAATACATTTTAGAATGAGAAGCAAGAAACGTAGAATGATGACATCATTTCCATCTTTCCATTTATTTCTAGGCCCTTCTCCCGCCCACTTGAACTCCCCAAATGAATAGGATAGGATGTAAGATTATAGGCAGGCCTAAGTTCTAAGTGCCTCTCTCAAAGGGCATTCTCTATAATACCAGTATCTTAGAATACCTGAAGATATATGCGATTATTACAACCTTTCTTTTCTTTTCACCTTATGTATTGAATTGAAAAATTTCCCCCAAAATTCATGTCCACCCAGAATGTGTGGGTAGAATAAGAGCTTTGCAGATATAATCAAGTTAAAATAAAAGTATACTGGATTAGGGGTGAGCTCTAACTCAGTGATTGATGTTCTTCCTAGAATAGGAAAATCCGGAAACAGACACACATAACAGACATCCATGTGAACATGAAGACAGAGACTGGAGTTATACTGTCATAAGCTAAGGATTACTACGACTTAAAGAACCAAGGAAGAATCCTCCCTTAGAGCCTTGAGAGAGAACATGGCGGGTGGCGCCTATGGCTCAAAGGAGTAAGGCACCGGTCCCCTATACCGGAGGCGGTGTGTTCAAACCCGACACCGGCCAAAAACTGCAAAAAAAAAACCAGAGAGAGAACATGGCCCGGCCAACACCCTGATTAAGATTTCTGGCCTCCTGAACTATTAAGAATATATTGCTCATTACTTTTTCTCCTCTTTAAGAAACAATGATCGTAGAGAGAAATTCTCATTTACAATTTACTAAAAGAGCAGTGGAATGTGACGTGGTATCCTACTACTGCCTTCCTAAACAAATGACTTGCTACTACTGAGGAAATGTATGTTCAAAAGGTGTGATGATACAATGGTAATCAGACAATTATAATCTTGCCCCTGGTTTGAAGGAATGTATTTCACAACCTTCACCCAGAAAACAAGGAGGCAGGCAGAGATATAAATGCCACCTAGCTACCTCTTGCTACTCCGACTTCAGCCAGTAGACAACTGTCCCTTTTCTTTAGCCTGTATCTTTGCTAAGAAAATAACTTTCCCCTAGTGACTATCATGGTGAAGTTTAATAAAGTTTTTTTTTCCCCTTAATATGTAATTGGGAGTAAAATACACACAAAAAAAACATTATTCAGAGCAAAACTGCCACTACCACCAATACTGCTTCCTTTTCAAAGTACTGTTACAGAGGCTTTTGTCTCATGTATAGAAAGTACACCATACTTCTTCTAAATGATACAGTCTGGCTCGGTGCCTGTAACATAGTGGTTAGGGCACTGGCCACACACACCAGGGCTGGCGGGTTCAAACCTGGCCCAGGCCTGCTAAACAACAATGACAACTACAACGACAAAAACAACAACAAAAATAGCCAGGCGTTGTGGCTGGCACCTGTAGTCCCAGCTACTTGGAGGCTGAGGCAAGAGAATCGCTTAAGCCCAAGAGTTTGAGGTTGTTGTGAGCTGTGACACCACAGCAGTCTACCAAGAGTGACATAGTGAGACTCTTGTCTCAATAAAATAAATAAATAATACATTCCTTAGAGCTCATAAATGATAGGAAAATAAGTGATTAGATAGGAGAATGCCATGAACCTGCTCTTTTTACCTTCTCATTTCTTACTTATGGGAATGATCACAACAGTATACAGGACAGATAGGTGGCCATTCAGACTGCCTAGAACAGTAAAACAAGACTAGTTCCTTCCTGTACAAAGATTTCTTCACCCAAATTAGAGGGGGAAATGGCATTATTGGAAAAAATATTTTTTTAATTCCAATTCTTAAATAGGACCCTGACAAAAAACTTCACAAGTCCACCAAGATTCTTTTAAGAGACTGCAAGGTCCATATTTAAAAATTTATTTTTTTTGTGGCTGGTTGTTAGGCTTTTTCCTTTTTGAGGAGAGAATTAGAGCTAAGGAAGGAGAGTAATGGGGGCAAAAGAGAAATCAGCATATGAAAGGATAGACAAGAGCGAGTGCCTTTGGCAAAAGAAAAAAGGATACTGTGAAATGAAAAATATATTAATTATATAGTAACAGCAGTGGACTTAGACTTAGGAAAAGGAAATGTTCTGTGTAACATATAGTTTATTTTGGGATTAGCATGCCTCAGAAGATGAACTATGAAACACTGTTCCAAACAAGATAATCATCTCCACTCAAAACAGGCAATTAGAAGTTACCATTATGTAAGATATTAACAGTGGCTTTTGTCCAATATATTAAACTTGCTTCTGTATTTGAAGGCCTTCAGGTCATCTGAGTAATAAGCCTTTCGTGGGGGTGTTTCCATTAGTAAAAATCTGGCTTCCCTGTGACTCCTTATAGTCTAACTATACAAACTCTGCTAGGTTAATACTTAACTGGTAGCTTTCTAATTTCTGTAGCAACTAAGTAAAAGGAAGCCTCAAGTAATTCTTTTTGGTTAAGTAACATCCAGAGAGGGTAAATAACAAATAAGAACAATTAGCAGTCTGGCACAAAACTAGTGAGACTTTTGAGCAATATATGGGACAATGCAATTGAGTACTAGAAATACAGAATCAATTGGAATCAATTGTTGATCGAGCCAACATAAGCTATTAATTTGCAAATCGAAGGAAAATTAAAAGTTCAAATTATATATTTTCTTTTCTTTTCTTTTTTTTGAAACAGAGTCTCAGTCTGTCATGCTGGATACAGGGCCATGGGACATAGCTCACAGCAACCTCAAACTCTTGGGCTCCAGTGATCCTGTTGCCTCAGCCTCCCAAGTAGTTGGAACTACAGATATCCACTACAACGCCCAGATAGTTTTTCTATTTTTAATAGAGATGAGGGTCTTATGATTACTCAGGCTGGTTTAGAACTCTTGAGCTCAGGCTATCCACCCACCTTGGCCTCCCAGAGGGCCAGGATTATAGGCATGAGTCACTATGCCTGGCACAAATTATACATTTTAATGCAACTAATTTAAATATCTGGCATGTGCCAATTTCATTTCTTTGATTTTTCTTGGGATTACTATTATGTATTCACCCTGTCTCTATTTGTAATTCTATACCTGTCCATATTTTTTCAATCCTTCTGGAAAAAAACACGTTACCATAAAACCAATAACTATAGTATAAGCTGCTAATTTGGAGGGCATGTTTTACAGTTGCTTTTAATATTTTACAATAAAATAAAAATCCTTTTTATTGGCTTGGCGCCTGTGGCTCAATCGGCTAAGGTGCCAGCCACGTACACCTTAAGGTGGCGGGTTCGAATCCCCAGCCCGGGCCCGCCAAACAACAATGATGGCTGCAACCAAAAAATGGCCGGGTGTTGTGGCGGGCACCTGTGGTCCCAGCTGCTTGGGAGGCGGAGGCAGGAGACTCG